>JAHWFO010091316.1:927486-977515 GCA_023313115.1 Rhysida immarginata
ATTTCAGAAAACTGATACTGCTTTGAAGTGATGCAGTTGCATTCCGTCCTGATGAAAATCAAACGAAATTAGCGCATAATATACATTACAGTACCTTAATTTTTCTGTATATACAATGTGCAGTTCATTATTTATTACATTTACTCGTTTTTCATTTGAATTCCCCACTGCCCGTCACCATTTTATCACATCGAAACAAAGTTGTACTTCATGGATTGAGAAGGTACATTCGTATTTTTTTGGGCGCCGGAAATTCAAATGAAAAGTTGCATAATGAATTCAGACGAAATTAGCGTATAATATACATCACAGAACTTTAATTACCCTGTATTTACAATGTATTTACATTATATATTACAATATTTCACTTTTCATCTGCATTTCTCGTCGCCAATAAAATACGAATGTAAATTTTCAAATATGAAGGCCAACAACATGTTTGATGTGGTAAAGTGGCATTCTGTTCATATTGAGTTACATTCGTATTTTTTTTTGGCGACAGGAAATTCAAATAAATAGTCGCATTATGAACTTCAAACGAAATTAGTGTATAATATACATGACAGAACTTTAATTACCATGTAGTTCATAAATGTAAAATCTCCGACAGTAATGCCACAGAACTTTAATTACCATGTAGTTCATAAATGTAAAATCTCCGACAGTAATGCCGCGGCGGCCGATACGCTACCCCACCAGCACACACGCAATCGGTAATCTAAAAACAGTTTTTTTTATATGGCATACATGCTTCAATAAAAGTAATACGCATTTCAGTGGGGGAAATTTTTAATTTTATACACATAATATATTTTTGCATACATTTCCTCCAGCGTCAAATACATTTTTGGCCGTCGATTGTGTCCTAACTGCCTTGCTGCTGCAAGATTGCTCCTAAGCCTTTTCAATCTTGGCTGTTAGTGTAAAAGCTGTTGTATAGCTTGCACGTCGCTTTGGCGAATTTGAAACATACTCTGCTCATGGTGAAGATAAACTCCACCGTGCTCTTGCTTATAATAATAATAATAATAATAATAATAATAATATATAATAAAATACTGGTGTTTCTAACACCTCTCAAGCGCTCTCATGACCGTTTAGCCCCGCGCGCGCGCTCGTGAAACCTTTTGATTGTCAGCCCCGAGCATCGAGATAAAAAGTCCGATCAGTAAATAAGAGCAAGAGCGTACCTTCATCTGTTCTTGATAAGAGTTATGCTTTCAAATTCGTTATGCTTTCAAACTTTGTTTTACGCGTAATTATTTATTTTCCTATATTATAATCTGGTGGGGATTTATTAGATTTCAATGCATTTATTCTTTTATGAAAAAAAAATATGAGCATTAAAAACGCAAAAATCTACGAGAAACCTAACGAAACTTTAAAGAAAATAACTTTAAAAAATAAAAAATGTAAATCAGTCTTCGCTTTTATCTTCAGCTCCTTCGCCCCTACCGTGTATCCAGCTATAAGTAATTTTAATTAAAAAACACAAAAGAAATACGCTAACAAGTAACTTGTTCTCCTTAAAGACCAATTTCGTTTCCCGTTTTCAATATATGTGTGTGTGTGCGCGCCAATCATAAGCTGGCTGCGGGAGTTGGCCGTTGTGTAGTGGGAGCTTAGCGAGTGCGCGTCGCCGTCACCTAAAAGTGAAGATTTATCCTAAAAAAAAGTGTATCCTGACGTGTTTTGTGCCTTCAGATTCATTACAAAACTATAAACGCATTTGGAACATACTTCGAGGTGGGATCGGAATGAAAAGTGAAATATGAACAGAATGCCACTTTACAACGTATTTGTTGGCCTTCATATTTGAAAACTTACATTCGTATTTTATTGGCGACGGGAAATTCAGATGAAAAGTGAAATATTGTAATATATAATGAACTATACGTTGTAAATACAGAGTAATTAAAGTTCTGTGATGTATATTATGTGCTAATTTCGTTTGAAGTTCATTATGCAACTTTTCATTTGAATTTTCGGCGCAAAAAAAAATACAAATGTACCTGCTAAATCCATGAAGTACAACTTTGTTTCGATATGATAAAATGGCGACGGGCAGTGGGGAATTCAAATGAAAAGCGAATAAATGTAATAAATAATGAACTGTACATTGTATATACAGGAAAATTAAGGTACTGTAATGTATATTATGCGCTAATTTAGTTTGATTTTCATCAGGATGGAATGCAACTGCATCACTTCAAAGCAGTATCAGTTTTCTGAAATCGTTGTTGTCATGATTGTACATCATAGACAATTCGTTTTACTTGTCTATCATAAAGGGGGAGGGGGGTGCGGCCTAACTACCGTTTTTTTTTCTAAAATGATACGTTTTTATCGGTGCGGCCTAACTACCGCTGCGGCGTTATTACCGTAAATTACGGTATTTAAGATACTGTGGGACACTAAAACAAAGTAGTTCGAACTTTTTGTAGACCCTAGAAGTTTGCGGCCTAAAGTGAATTGCAGCCTTTAAAGGGTTATTTTTTCGTTCCACCGTCAAATTTGTGGCTGCAGCCAATATTCGAAAAAATACGGTATATTGTTGGTCAGTTCGTAGTGTTTGTGAATTGCGTGTATATACCATTGTTGATAACTATTGTTGCACAAACTTTGGAATTGCATCTGTGGAATTCCGGGATTTTTTTACTGCCCTTCGTATTAGTAAATGTTTCAGCTTTTTTGAACATTACGTCTGTTTTTAATATGAATGAGTGACCTACTAGGTCAGTTAGGTTGTGTTTGTTTCTTTTCTGGGGTTCCTATTTTATTTTAATTAGGTTGATCACCATTTCGTACATTTTTATGAATGTCGGTTTTTGTTTTTGTGTCGGGTGGGGGGGGGGTTAATTTTATTCATTCGTTATTTAGCTGCAAGCGTTGGGCAGTGTTTTTGGTTGTTGTTATGGTTTTGCATTCGCAGCAATGTGACCCGTTGTGGGGTTTTTTTTTCTCTGTTTTATTTTTCTCAATTTATTATCTGTTTTATACATTGCTGTGTAATGTGTTGTCCAACGTTAACAATGGACTTCAGCGGTGTCTGGCATTGTTGACGTTTTATTGGAGAAAGGATAATGAGCTTGCCAGATGCTGTCGTTGAAGGAAGAGCGCTACAAAAAAAGCAGTTGTTGCGGAGCGTGAGGCAGTGAAGCTTGCCCATTGGAAGAAAAGAGGAAGAATGATTTTGCTTGTAGCTCAGAGTTTTTTTGTTGTTGTTGTTGTCTAAAGAAGGGCATATTTGGAACACCTCCATCTTGCTGCTGAACTTCACAACGCCTGAGTTTATTGCGCTTCGATATCCTTCTATTACCGATTACACGCCTTTTGCTTTCTAATTTGCATCTTGTAATGCTATGCCATGTGAGAATTCCCGTTGGAACATCGAGGTGCAGCTTTTCGGTTGCCATTCCTGTTCGATTTCCAAGCTCCTAAGTTGAGAAGCCATGTTTGACAGACAGTTGCTGCATGTTGTGAAAGAGTTTATAAAGGGTATCCCAAAATTCACGCAAGAAGTAATTTTGATAGAAAAAACAGGTTTTTAATTAAAAATTTCAAATTTCTTGTTGATGCATAAAGTATACAGTATAGGGTTATGTATGGAATAGCATATCCGGTAAATGGCCTCCACGGCTTTGCTGGCACATATGCACTCTTTTGTCAAAATTTTCCCAAGACAGCAATTTTACTTAAATTTAGCGCCATTTGTGCGGTAAAGTGTTGCCAACGAGAAAAAAAGCGACAGTGTAACAGTTCAGGGTTATTAAAAAATGGAGCGAATTTTGGGCTGGAGGCATCATCGGACCATTCTTCTTCAAAAATGCAGCTGGTAAGGCAATAATGGTTAATGGTTCTCGCTATCGCGACATGATAATCCAGTTTTTTTGTGCCTAAATTGCAAGTTATGGATGTGGACGACATGTGGTTTCAACAAGGCGGTGTCACATCCCATACAGCCCGAGAAACAATTCAATTACTGCATGAGTCATTTCCTGGTCCTGTAACTTCCCATTTTGGTGATCAGAATTGGCCGCCCAGATCATGTGACTTAAAGCCATTGGACTTTTTTTCTTTGGGGTTTTTTGAAGCCTAAGGTTTATGCCAACAAGCCCACAACCACCCACGCCTTGGAGGACGAATTTGAGTGCTGTATCAACAAAGTTTAACCACATTTATGCATAATGGTCATGGAAAATTTCGACAAAAGAGTGTGTATGGGCTAGCAAAGCCGTGGAGGCCATTTACCCTATGCTATTCTATACATAACCCTATACTGCATACTTTATGAATCAATAAGAACTTTACAATTTTTAATTAAAAATCTATGTTTTCCATCAAAATTACTTCATGTGTGAATTTTGGGACACCCTTTATCTCCCAGGAATATGGACTTCACAATTGGTGAGATAAAATTTTCGCATTTCAATGCCCTGCTATTGTAACAAAGTTGGGAAGGTACTCATTACTTACCGTTCTTCTGGATTTCTGAGTGTGCCCGGTGTTGTGATAGGGAGTGATCAACCTATTAAATAGGCCAAGAAACATTGTGTCGGTGCAGCTCTGACACATTATGTAACAAAATTTACTTTGTTCTTTGTTCCTGGGTTAAAACCGTTATTTCTGTATTTATTTAACCTAAATAGTAATTATAGTAGCGGTTACTTCTCTGAAACTTTGCTTTTGCAGAAATTGATATACGTACCTGTATTAAGCTTTTAGTGGTTCATAAGGAAAGAGTTCATATAAAATAAAACTACTTGTTACTCTGAACACTAACAATTAAAAAATAGTACTTGAAAACATAATTTCCTCATGTAAGTACAGTATATAAAAAAACCCACAGAATAGATGAAATTTCTGATTACAGTAAAATTTCAAATATCTAGAAATGAAGATTTTTTCATGATTTATGTTTAAATTTCAGGTCACTCATGTTATCAACCCCCAAATGTAGCCACCCATCAAGTTTTCGTTGTACTGTCCCTGATAACGATGCTCAAAGTCAAGGCTATCTTGGTGGAAGTGTATGCCTTGCTCTTCTGATTACGCACTCTCCTGCCCACAAAAGCAAAGTTTGAACAGCTTAGTTATCATTTTCCATCGTTTTCAGTTACATCCTAATGTAATAAAATGATTACAACGCAAGAACAAAATTTGTGTTACATGGTGTAATTATTGTGCCACATCTCAGTGAGGGTGTATCCCTTCAGTCTGGTTTGTTGCCGAGGGGCAAAGGACTTTTGATTAAGTTTTTATTGTAATTCATATCAGATCATGTGTGCCATTAAAGGTCCTATGCATTTTTTCTGGGAATGCGAAGCTGAGCTTTGGGCTCTGGTCCTATAAGACCAGGTAGTGATTCGGTGCCTGCTGGGTTAGGCGCAGATGGCGCTTAGTCTTGTTGCAGTGTAGTCGTATAGACTGTCGCACTCACGGAGCAGAGTCGCGATAGTTAAGGGGTCTTATGTGCGGTTAAGGTGTAAAAGTGGTCACTAGTATCATAGGTCGCGTCAAGTATTCCCGGAGGGACTGGAGGGTAGTACAGTAAAATCCCGTTACAACGTACTTCTAGGGAACTGGAAATTTTTATGTTAATGCAAGGTGTATGTTATTCTGAAACTGGGGGGGGGGGGGTGCTTGTTGGTGTACCATTTTATTTTATTCAGTACAGCATACATGTATTATTACAGTTGGTTAATTTTTTAAAAAAAATCTGTAATGACCGTGTGCTTTCTTTCCATAAATTGCCTCCCCAAAAAGTCCTCCATATCTGACATTGTGAAGTGAAATGATTCTGGTGCACCGATATGTTTTGTGCCTTTGTCCACCTCTTTTAAAATATCCAGCTTTTCCTTTACTGAATACCGTTTCCTTTTCCTTTTTTCTGCCATTACGACTTGTAATCTTTCTATGAATTGTTGAAATGATGCTCTGACTTACACGGTTACAAAAAATTCGCTGACCTTTCCCAGTTACATAAAATTTCTTTACCTTTCCTGGTTTTCCCGGTCGCTAGTCACCCTGTTACATGCACATTTACTTAAAAGTTAAAATTAAAATAAACACACACATGATGGTATGATCTTACCGTATTGAAGATGGGCAATCGTCTGTCAATAAACAAACTTCCGCCCAGAGCAATTCTGTGTTGATATACAGGGTGTTGCAAAAACATACAGGACAGTACAGCTGGGTAGCCTATCCTATCGCTTCAGGGGCCACTTCATAAAATGAGAATTGGGAAATTTTATTTTGTTAGCCCAATCTAATTGCCACACAAATGTTTATTTATTTATATTGTACCAAACTGATTAGTTTTTCAAAATTTAAGAAGTGTTAAAATAAAAAAAAGATGAAAAGTTCCATTCGGCCAAAGTTTTGTCCAACACTGTATGTATAAATGTTTATACATGTATTCGAAACTTTACAAGAATTCACTTTTTTCTGAAATTTCTGTTACTTTTACATCTTCAAAGGCAATGCGATAGCAGAGAGCCTCAGTGGATGCTCTCTGGCGATAGTGAAGTTTCGAAAGCAAAATGGTGACGACCAATCAGAAGTGTATGGATGGCTACTTTTAAAAATTGGCTCGCAATCGTGCAATTAACTTTATGGTGAACATGAACACTTCCTCTAAAAGTGAAGGCACAATCGTCATCATTTATTTCGTTTAAAAATTCTCCCATTGAGCAATCACAATCAACAAGTTCGATTCTCAATTTTGTGTTTGTGTTAAGTTTCGAGTTCCACGATGCCTGCCAGCGACCACGAAAATTCCTGCATCATTTTCTTTGTCATGTGGATGTGAAATTAAAGTTGGAAAATTAAATAAAGTTTCAACAGGCAAAGCTTTTCGAGGAGTGTGCCTGAAATTAAAGGCACACTTGGATATTGCTCGGAAAAAAAAGAGGAGACACACTGTCAAGCAACAGATCAATCATTTCTTAAGTCAAACTGCATAGCTTTTATTTTTTTCAATACTTTTCATATGACTTGTCAAGTTTTTGGAAATTTTTTAAATTATAAAAAAAGAATTCTTGATATGTGTCGTTGGCTTACTTACTTGACTGCACATGAGGAGGAGGGAAATTCGCTCGAATGCTCATGGATCTATCGTGAAAGTTAATGAAGAATTGATCCGTATTTGGTCCGTATTGTATTAATTTTTGAAATATTCTAAAATATTGTTTGCCTTAAATTTAAGAATACCTATTCACTAAAACCAAAAATTTCTTTGAGTTATCCAGGATTTATTAAAAAACTAGAAGAGGTACCCGGCATTGCCCGGGATAATTACACTTGCACAAACATTTCCTTTCATTGTTAGTGATGAGATATTGATTGTTGATCCCTGCCTTGTGTTGGTGCATTGCGTGTTGATACCATTGTTGATACCTATTGTTGCACAAACTTTGCCTTGCATTGTTGGTCATGAGACATTTCTCATTAATATGCCCTGCCATAACCATGAATATCGATTTTTTATCGATAATTATTATTTTTCCGAAATCTGAGGTAGACAGTGACCTTCCTCATGCTTTGAAGGTCATGTATGCGAAATTTCATCAAGATCGGAATAAAACTGTAGATTTGTATAAAAAACGTACAGACAAACAGACCCACCCACCCACAAACATCCTTCTTTATATATATAGAAGATTTGTTCAAGTTAACAAGTGGATTTTCTATTAATTAAATGCTTTGGGAGACTGGATTTAGAGTATCATTCGAGTTAACCGGGAATTTGAGTTATCAGAGTTCGAGTTATTCATGTTCGACTGTATATTCGAATCTACAGTATTATCTACGAGTCATAAAACACATGGTCAGTTTTTTCACCTTCTTTCCACAACTGCTTCCTTCCTTCATTATAACAAATTTGGTGACTTTAATTCAGTTATCTAAATTTATTAAAAAGGACTTTACATACCAAATTATTATCAAATCATTCCTTTTCTTATATAATCCATATTAAAAACATTATCATTTATATTAGGAAAAATAACAAAATAATCTTTAATGATTTCTAACGTTTTAATTTGCAGTTTCACTTCTGTCGATAATGTACTGAACTTTTATTTTCTCAAGTTTGGGGTCATGATTTTGATACATGATTTGAAGAATAATCTATGCTTTATGAATAAACATGTTCTTAAATACAATCTCATGTCTAAATTGTTACTGTTGGCTTCATTTTAATCTGATTGGCCTCACTCATATTAATTTTTTTTTTTTCCTAGCATTTCTTGGCTAAAATCTTTTTGACTTATCCAGAATTAATCAAAAAGCATTTCGACTTTACAGGTGAAATCTGTATTATTATAAATTCAAGTAGGTGCAGGGATTCAAATTTATTTTGACTTAAATGGAATTTCGACTTAAGCGGGCTATACTGTAATGCAGATTAACTGAATGCATATTTTTAATGGAATTGACACTGTTTGAATTTGCAAAAGATACCTTTAAATACATGCTTAGTGTTACTTTTGAGAGTAAATTTACTTTTAAATTCTGTAGAGCAATAATAAAATTAAAGACACCAGGTGCAAATTCAGGTCTACTCATATTCCTCTGAAATGTCAGCTACAATGATCTTCCCCCTCCCTTAACTCCTGCTAATTTTAATTTATTTCACCCTTTTTCCCCTCCAAAGAAGATCATATACCTGACAGTGGATACAAAGGAGAAAAGGGAAAGGACTTGAATCCAAGCTTGGGGGAGGTCAGAGAATTTTTCCTTTCTTTTTCTCCTTTGTAATTACGATTTATTTGAAAGTACATCTTCAATTTATTATTTTCTTCTCTTTAGATGACAATAGATGATTAAAAAAAAACAAATTATTTATCTTTTTTTTTTAAGTTTTTAATCTTTATTAAGTGTTCTTTTTTCTTTGGATCAATTGATTAGACTAAGCAAATTAACAATATATAAATTATTAACAATAAAAAAGTCTCTATGTTGTACATGATTAAAATACAGAGCCCACCAAAAAAACATATAAGTATTTCAGCAAAAGAAAAGCTTGAATAAACATTTTATTATATTAAATTTATTCAGACCTTCAATAGATGAATACAAGTTACTTTTGATCTCTATAATTATAAGAGCTCAAAAATGTTTGCCAGTAGCTCCTAAATACTTATTTGTGTGGCAAACTGCTGCTTGGGCAACATTGTAAAAATGTAAGGCGTTAAATCAGGAGAACGTGTGTGAACTCAACTGCACTTCTTCGTCCTAATGGCTGTCCTTGCAAAATTCTCAGCCAGGCAAACTCGCATATATCTTTTAGTGTGGAATGTCTTGTTGAATGAAAATTTCATCGAAGTTCATAGATGGTATCTGTCATATATATTTTTGGTTGACTTTGTAGTTATACAAGCATAATTTCAACAATATACAGTAATAATTTTTAAAAATTTCACATTTTTAAATGAAAAAACACCCATCACAAACAATATTATTAGCAATGTGCATAATATTAAAAAAAAACAAAATCATGATTAAATAAAAATAAAATTTAATACATATACATGAAAAGTGAATAAAAAAAAGTCAGTTTACAGTAAGCATAATGCATGGCAATAATTGTTAAAAAAAACAAAAAACATCCAAGATTTTTTTGATGAACTGATAGTTGCTTTGTCAAGCAAAGGATCCATTGCAGAACTTAGGAGGTGGCAAAAATCACTAACAGGAACAAGTGTGATAATTCCCTAACAACAGTAAATGTAATAAATTAAACCTATTCACAGAATTTAACTGTTATTTATTGTGATGCTTTCTTTTTTTTTAATAGTTGAATTTTAATTTATATATAGGCTGATTATGAGGTCCTCAGTTTTAAATATTAATATCTTGTATTCAAAATAAATCCAATCTGTAAAAATAATTCATGTACTCTAAGAATTATTGAAGACTTATGATCCCACATGATTCAATTAGAAGATAGAGTAAACTCTATGTTATGGTAGAGCAGGTTAAATCTGTATAGTGTATAGGGACCACCTGTTAGTGATATAGTACTTCTACAAATGGTCACCTTGTCACTCTCTTAGTTTTAGGCAGTTTTTTTTTTTAAAGAAAAATTTTTTAGAGATGGGCTGATCTTTAAGGCCATCATCCCACCAGGTAAAAGATCTTTGGAATTCCTTCTATGGTGTTCTACCAGCTGACTTCCTTGGCTATAATGAATATGGTAGTTTTTGAAGAACTCTATCCTTTAAAGGATTGTAAATTTGAATGAGTCTTTAGATTTACGGTATGTAATATGATGCTGACATCATTTATCTCTGTATCATCGGCTTTCTAGTAAGTGGTTTTCTTAATTTGATATTCTGTCATATGAACCCATGGGCTCTTGGAATCTTGTTGTGCAACTGTGGGTCAAAAGTCTGAAGAAATATTTACACATTCAACAAAATATTTTCAAGCTTATTCAGCATCACCCAATCAACTCCTAAACATGCAAACTACATTTATAAAAGGAAGAATAAAACCGTTCACCACAAATCCACAAAGAATTATTTTAATGATTCGGATGTACATTTCGATGGCAATGCCATCTTCATCACTGAATTATTGCTGATATAGTTTCAAGGCTTTTTTTTTAATTTTAATACAAACTACAATTGATGTGCACAAGTCTTTGATTCACTGCTAGATGCTCTGATCATTAGAGCATAGCTGGGGGGGGGGGGGGGGGGGGCCATCGGTCCCTGGATGCCAGCCTTGTTATCCTTGCTAGGGTGGTGCCACGAGGAAAAAACTACTGGACGAGGGGTGCCATTTATACACCATACCCTTAGGCGCCAGTTATACTTCCTACGTCTCTGCTAATGATCCATTTCCCACTGATGAAGTTTAAACTAACAAATACATGTACTGTATATTTTAATTTCAAGGGCTTAGCTAATTTTCTATAATCACTTTTATAATTTATTCCTTTTATTTGAAAAAGCCAGAAATAAATAGCAAAATCAATCATTCCTATATGGAAAAATATGTATTATAAAGTTTCAGTTCATTTTTTATCCAAAGATGATACAAAGACCACAACCCTTCATGATGTTACAACTGAACACTCATCTCTATCACTTCTCCCACAGCTCTACACTCAGCACATCTTTGGTAAACTCCTCGTCCAGCATTTGATCTACCACTTCTACTAGTGACCTCTATTTGGCTTCTGACAATATATAAATCTTGTTCCAATTAAATAACAAGACTGGTCTTTTTTTTTTTAGGGAAGCAACTTGCTGGTCTCAAAAGCAAGAAGACCTGTGTCTTTAATGCTCTCGACTACCGAGCCGACAAAAAATATTTCTATGTAATATCAAAATCATAATTTGGTTTGTATGGGCAATGTTGATGCCCATATTGAGAATTAACCCTACAAAAAAAAAAATATATGAAGGTATGTAAAAAAAAAAATGAATTCAAACACTTACCCATTTTATGGATTGATGTAAGTGAAATTAACATGTTTACAAAAGGAGGTTATTAAAAATGCACAAGGACTTTATAATCAACATACATATAAATATATATGTCTACTTTAGATAAATGAAAAATACATTTATTGATATGAAGGCTTTCATCCCTCTTTTCTCTTAATAATACCACACAATTGAAATATTTGTGAATTAGAACCAGGAAAAACTGAAAACAATGGAATGAGAAGATAGTATAGAAAATGCATTTTCATTTATAATTTTTCACTTTCCTTTAAATTAATATTCTAAAAATTAGGAAATAACATTACTCTGAACTGTTTTAAACGTTGTAAATTGATAAAAGTAAAAACTATGGTAACAGAACCAGCTGTTCTTAGTTTGATTTCCAAAGTAAGCTATTAAAATATTATTGCATTTCATCAATATTTTTAAAAACATTTTACAATAATAAATATTTACACCAAAAACTATTTTTTCAACCTACAGTTACTTTCTTCCTTAGATTAATGAATATAAAAAAGTTTCAACAAAGATTCTAAAGCATGCATAGCTGTATTTGGATGGAAGGGAATAAACTGATATGATTAAAAATAATTTTTAACAATTTTCTAATAAATATAGTGAAAAACTTAACAGTAAAAAATAATGATCACCTTGTGTTCCAAAACACA
Source organism: Rhysida immarginata (assembly GCA_023313115.1). Taxonomy (NCBI): domain Eukaryota; kingdom Metazoa; phylum Arthropoda; class Chilopoda; order Scolopendromorpha; family Scolopendridae; genus Rhysida; species Rhysida immarginata. The sequence goes on from JAHWFO010091316.1 coordinate 939,617, forward strand.
CTCTGTCCTTTTGACTAATCGCATCCAACGTTTAAGTCATAAAAATTTGTTTCAAAGATTCATTTATTTCTCACTATTCAGATTTCTTTAAAAACAAGAATTATTTTCATAAATAACTAAGTCATTGGTATCTTTTGTATTTTGGTTTTATTTTAAAAAATACTCTTCAAAATAGACTTCATTTTCTTTTATTTTACAATTTTAATTTAAATTTCATTATACACTATGCGACAAATCTTTAAACGAGTTTGAAATTCATTCTTAACTTTTTTTAATTGAGACAAAATCTTGTCAAAATTGTTACAGATGTTTAAAAAAGTATAATAAATAACAGTGTTTAATTTAAACAATATTTATCAACTCTCCAGCCACACAAAAAAATTATTTGTTATAATAGAATAACTTTGAGCGACAAAACTTTAAACACTTGTCAAAATTATAAAAAAACAAATTGCAATTACAAATTTTAATAATGAGTTGATTTTCTATTTACTTTAATCACTTCAAAAATATGATCAGGCATGCTTTGAATTAGTTTTTTCAATGTTAGCACTGGAATATTGTTCCACTCAAGACGAATTGCACTCTGTAGTTCTTCAATAGATGAAAACTGCTTTCCATTTTGGTAAACAGATCGTGACAAAAGTCCCCAAACATTTTCTAACGGGTTTAAATCGGGTGATCTTGGTGGATGTTCTAATAAACGGATTTTTTTCTTGTCAAACCGTTCCATTACTGTGCGAGCTTTGTGGACTGATGCGTTGTCTGGCATGAAAATTCACTTGACACCTCCAAGCTTCTTTCCCACTAGTTGTAAAACAGATACCAACATGTCCCAATATTTTTGGACAGTCATATTGCCATTGATAAAAACAATCTCAGTTTTTCCTTTTGAGCTGATGCCTCCCCAAACCATGGTGGATCCTCCACCCATTTGCCTTTTGGACAAAATTTTTGGTTGGGTTCTTAAATCGTGAAAATAATACAAAAACCCATCAAGTCCATCTAGTGTAAATCGTTTCTCATTGCTAAAGATTACAGACTTCCATTCTTTTTGCCAGTGCATATGTTTTTTTGCATAAGTGAGACGGTTTAATGTGTGGATGTGAGAAAGCGGCGGTTTTGTCAGAACTTTTTGGCGTTTGAGATATGGAGCAGATTTCAAAGTTCATTGCACAGTTCTTGTAGAACATTTTAAATTAAGTTCTTGCTTGATGGCTTTGACTGTGACAATTTGGTTACGAGCTCGGGCAATCATGCGTTGTTGCTCTCGGTTAGTAAGAGCTTTTGGGCGACCACCCGGATTTTTTAGACCATATTGCGATTATTTTAAGATGTTATTCTTTACAGCAGTTGCACTTCTACCAATTTCTTTTGCTACTTTTGTGTAATTTTTAAACTTTTTCCATAAATGTCAATTTTGCTCTGCTCCTTCTCAGTTAAACGTTTTGTGGCACCCATGATGATTGATTACTTTAATTTTATTTGTAAATTACCTTTCCTAATCCCCTCATAGTTATGAGACAATTTAAAGATCTGCATATTAAAAGCACAATTATTTGCACAATTCGTTTAAAGTTTTGTCGCTGAAATTTGTTCTACTATAACAGATTATTTTTTTGTGTGGTTTGAGAGTTGGTGAATATTGTTTAAATTAAACACTGTTATTTCTTATACCTTTTTTAAACATCTGTAACAATTTTGACAAGATTTTGTCGGAATTAAAAAAAAGTTATGAATGAAATTCAAACTCGTTTAAAGATTTGTCGCATAGTGTAGTTAAATGTTAGTATCACAAAGATTTAAAATCATCCTATTCAAGATTTGTTTTGGTGAAATTTTTATTCCATTAAAGTGTTCCATATGTTGTTGCAAAGAACTCAATTACATGATAGATCTCAGATTATACTTGTTTTGACAGTTTACAATAGATCAAATTTCGAAACTATCAAGGGTTTTTGTTAGTACTTGAGAGTACTGTACCTAAGCTGAAAGGTATAATCTTTCAAACTCAATGAAGCTGCACTGCATAATAAAGGAATATATATTGTTTGTTTATGTCAATATATGGCAGGCTAAGCTATAAGCCACTGAGCTTACTAGGTTGCAGATGGTTGAAGATTCACGACAGAGCTAACCTTTATAAGTGAGGATGCCCCCAATGAATAAAGATGTTATAAAATGTAGGACTCAATTAAGCAAAATCAAATAAGTTTCATAAATCAAGAAAATTAGACAGCAAAGAATATGTTTGATATATTAACTTTTTAGTATGTTAATTGCTGGGTCATTTGCACCCTTTCAAATGGCTATTGTCTTTTAACAAGTTTGTGGACAAACATGAATATCCATAACTCTTGTTGAGTCCAGTGAACTCGTGATAAAAGCTTACACCCAGGTCCTTGTTCACCAAAGAATAGAACGTGAAAACCATTAATAATTAGAAAATATAGAAGAGATTTTAAAAATGAAACGAAACCCGAAAATTATTAAACTGAAGTGATGGTAGTGGAAATGAAAATAATAATACAGAATGGCATTACCAGATGTATATAGTAATAAGTACTCCATGTCACTTTTTCTTTTCTCTATGGTTTGCTCCTGTTTTCTTTTTCTATGCTTTTTTTTTTCTTTTTGAATGAATTCTTCAAACAAATGCTTATGCATTTTAGTACTTGGTAGTTTTTCTCCAAAACGTGGTTAATCAGAGAATTCAACAAGAAATCGAACTCAGAAATTCGTGACATTATATGTTTTTGAATAGCATGTTTTTATAATGCCTCCTAATCTTTTGTGTTAACTGTTCGGAGTATCAGCTCTCACACACTTTGCTCAGTTAACTTTCCTGCTTCCCCGACACAAGTTTTGTACATCTGCCGCTAGAGAGCTCTGAATTATAGTTAGAAATGTGGCTGCGTATACAGCATAGTGTTGGCATGCATGAAGCAGCTTACTGTAATAGACATTTTAACTACAGATATGGTCCACCAATGGAGATTCATCAGAGATTGAAGGGTGTTTATGGCGATCCATGTGTTAACCAATATTGTGCAACGTTAGTCTGTTCGTGCTCGACATAAACCCGGCGCAACACTCAACTTGTGTGACAAACGACAAAGTGGAAGGCTACGTACTGCAACCAATGAACCCATTCGAGCGAAACATCACATAATGCAGGAGCAGTTGCGATTTGTGTGTAGAATGTCATGAGTACACAGTGCAGGCAATAATTGCAGAATTTGGAGGGATTCCAAAAATTCTGTGCACAATGGGTCCCACGAATGCTCCTTTTTGACATGAAACAGAAGAGAATGGACATTACCCACCAGTTGCTTCTGCGCTACAAATGTGAAGGCAGTGGATTCTTAAACAATATTGTCACAGGTGACAAAAGCTGGGTACATTACTTCGATCCTGAAAGCAAGAGATCATCAATGGAGTTCTGCCACGAAGGATCACCTATGCTAAAAAAGTTTGAGGCTGTGCCATCACAGGTAAACTCATGCTTAGTCTTCTGGGATGGTCAAGGTGCACTGCCATAAATTCTGTAAGGTATTGTGAAACCCTTAAAAAACAAAAGCACAAATTCAAAAAGTTCATTCACATATGGAGCAGCCTCTCTACAGCATTACAACGCTCCTCTGCACATCAATGCAATGACAACATCACTGATTCAGCGTCTTGGTTTCACTGTTGTTGATCATCCTCCAAATAGAAAAGATCTGGTCCATTCGATTTTCACCAGTTTCCAAAACTTAAAGGACAACTCTACCCAAAAAGCAGATTATAATTTTTTTTTACAGAATACCATTATTTGATATAAATATCACATATTTCGAATGAAATTTTTAATTTTTGTCCATAATTTTAATATAAAAAAACTGTTTTGAACAGTGAAAGAAATGGCGCTTTTACAATCCCCTCTTCTATGAGGGCCATTTTTTTCTAAAAGTGATTTCAATGGAGTCAAACGAGGCCAACGAGAAAGACAGGCCCTGACGCAGAAAATTCACCTGAAACAACAATCCGACAAACAAACAAGCACCATCTGTCTGCAACATTTGTAACTAATTTTGAATTTCTGTATCAGTTTTTTATGGTTTTCAAAATAAGCTTTTGGTTTTATCACTTGTTTCATTCTTCTATCGATCTGTTTCAGAGATACTCTTAGAATTGGAGAGTCCTTTGTGGGACACCCTGTACGTCACGTGTATATGAGAAGGAAGGTAAACCTTCTTTGTTTTCAACAAAAATACTGATTGTTAAAATCCAAGATGGAAACCATAAAAAATACATTGTTACTTGGGTAATAAGTCATGCACGACTCCAATGACCTCATCCAAGATAGATGCCTCCTATTTCAAATCACGCTCATCATTTTCGTTTTTTCACATATTTAAAGTTCGAATTAAAATTTTTTAAATATGCCTTGATGTTATTAGTAGGTTAGGCTTTTGACTAAATAAGGTTCAATATGACTGTAGAGTTGTCCTTAAGGAACACCTGAGAGGGCATTATTTTGATTCTGACGATGCAGTGCAAGCAGAAGTGGGGCTGTGGTTTTGCACTCAAAGCGAAACATTCTACACATAAGGTATCAAGAAATTGGTCACCCGTTGGGAGAAATGTATTCATCACCAGGGCCATTAAATGGAATAATAATGTGTAGTCAAGTAAGCTTGTAGAAAATTACCAATTTTAATTTTATTCTAATAAATATACCCATTTTCAAATAAAAATATTAGGAGGCATTACTTTTCAGCATGCCCTAATATATTAATAATGTTACTGTTGGAAAAGAATAACCTAAGCAGAAAATAGTGAATATGGATGTAGAAAAGCCATTTCAAAAATAATAAATAAATTATAGTAAATTCTGGAAGAATGTTTATAGAGTAAAACAAAGGCACTGATGAAAAATAAAATTGCAATATCAACCAATAAAAAATAGGGAGGGAACCTCTAATCCACAAAGAGATTTGAAACACTGGATACATATTTGTTGTTCCATTCCACAGTTTTTGCTTAATTTTTGAATACCCTGTATGTCAACAATCTTCAAAGTGATGAAGGTTACAATGAAAAGGATAATGTTGAGTGCTCCAGCCTCTAGAGCAAGGGTCGGCAACTTGTGGACCGCTTCCGGTTTCTTTTGGGGTTGCTACCGGATTCCATGCGGCCCGCAACATATTTTAGAAATATGTATTAAGCAGCCAGAAATAGGATAATTTTAAATTATTTTTTTGGAAACAGCGCACTTAAGATTAAAAATCTGTAATAAAAATAGTTGCAGTACCTTTGATAAAGCCTGAAATAAACGGCGAAACCAATAGAAAAATTGGTCTTATTTCTTCCATTAAGTACTGTAAGGTCTCCTTAAATTTCATTAAAAACGATAGTAAAAAGAATAAGTTGCCCCAGGAGGAAAGGTCAATATTTCTTGTGGCTAAAGAATGAGTTATGTCAAAAAGTTTATATAAACATGTAATCTTTTATTAATGGTTTCCGAGATGCAGTTATTTGAAGTTAATATTATGAAATTCCTAATACATGTATAGATTTTATTTACTGCATTAACATTCTAATAAGTTTATCATAAAAAATTTTCAAATATTCTGCACGTATTTCAATGCATTTTTCAATTCTTGTACTAGTCATACGGCTCCTTTATACCATTTGAAGTATATTTTCTTGTTCCTCAACATTTCACTGAACTCTTCGTTCAGATGTAATGCAGGCACTGGGAAGTATGCTGTTTTCACATAAACTATTAAAAATGTTTGAAAAATCTCTTCGGTCTAGAATCCAGCACTGCCATCACAAAAATCATAAATATAAATCGTGTGGCATTTTTCAAATTTGTCAAAAACAGCTGCACAGATGATAAACAGATTAACCAACCTTTTACATTTACACAAATCAAACATTACTGCATTACTGTGAATCACAATTAAGTTATTCTGTATCTCAGAAATCATTATACAGGGCGAATTGAGAGTCCCTGAACTCCAAGTGTGAGAAGTATTTACTTTGAGGTTGGGGACTTTCGAATCGCCCTATATAAGACTACATGTTTATATACACTTTTTGACTTAAAATAACTCATTCTATGCCCACACAAAATACTGACCTTTCCTCCCAGGATGCCCTGTATTTTATAAAAAAGAAATAGCTAGAAATATTAGAAATATAAAAAAAAAAAAAAAAAATACAGAACACTTCACAGAAGCTATTTTGAAAATCACTGAACGTTAAATACACACATTAATTTGATTCAAGATTTGCAAACAATAAATTTTATATCCCCCCTCCCACCTCCTTAAGATAAAAAAAAAAGGGAAAGGAGTTGAATGACAATTTATAGCCAGAAATGAAAAATTTGGATGGGTGAACTGCTTTTGAAGACAATGAGAAACATGCTAACTTTCAAAAAAGTACAATGCTGAGTGTTCATATTTCTCAATAGAGATCAAACAAAAACTCATGGCACAAATAGTTTATGCTTATAATTTTTGAAAGTTTTTTGCAAAATTATTTTGAGATTGCTTGTTCTATGCTGTCTTTGCAGAAACAAATGAAACAATTTATTTAATTCAGAGTTTTTAATAAATATATTTTTTTAAGACTAATGAAAAAATTCATAAATTCTTGTTTTGTGTTTTTTTTTATTATACTTTAGTTGATATGTTTATAAGAATTATTAATTTCTTGGGAATTTCTAAAACCAAGTCAACAAAAATCAACCATAATTTTTGCAGAGAAAAATAAAACATTGAGTAATTCTTAAAATAAAAATTTATGAATCATTAATTTATTTTTCACAACAAATGTAAAAATTTAAAATCCAACTCTTCTCACCAATCTAATAACGGTTTCTATCAAAATTCAAATTAAAACCTTCGAGATAAAATAAACTAATAAGTGCATTAACTACATACTTTTCAGGCACTTGATATATATATAATGTAAATGACAACAAATATCAGACAAAATACAGTAAAATCCCGTTACAACATACTTCAAGGGAACTGGAAATTTGTACGTTATTCTGAAACTGGGGGGGGGGGGGGAAGCTTGTGAACAATGCATATATGCATAAAAAAACATAAGAATACATGAAATGTAACATTTTATTTTATTCAATACAAATACAGAATACATGTAGTATTACAATTGATTATTTAAAAAAAAAAAATCTATAATGATCGTCTGTTTTCTTTGCAGATGTACTTAAATTAAAATGAACAAACACATGTTGGTATGATCTTACCGTATTGATGATGGGCAATCGTCCATCAAGTGAAGCCTTCCAATCTGATTGCCGTACAAAATGGGTCCCGACTGAGTGGCATGCAGAGATTTCCGGGTTTATATATGCTACACTGACCAACCAATGAAATGCAAATGTGGCATTAATTAGCCCATTGGCTTAAGTGATGACGTATCGTTTCCTGTTTTTGCATTGCCATTTGCAACTTTCGCATGGGCTGTATTGACCAATCGGAGAAAGGCATTCGAATGATGTTCGTTGTAATGAAGTGATAATTTAACCAAGTGAACGTAAAATTTAGTACATTATTCTGAAATGTACGTTAAACTGAAACTTTTTAGCATTAAAATACCTAGATTTTGGCTGGGATTTTAAATTTGTACGTTATTTTGAAATTTATGTTAAAGTGAGGTACATTGTAACGGGATTTTACTGTATTTAATTTGAAGAGAATGCTCCAAATTATAATACTTTTTAAGACACAACCATAATACATGTAATTCTATATCACTTGAGGATTTTAATTCAAAAACATTAACCAATTCTTAAAACATAAATTTATAATACAAACTTCTATTTTTTACCACATTCAATATTCATCAGGCAAAGAACACTAATGACACTTCGAAGTAACTTGTTGTGCAGAATTCTAAAAATAGCTAAGACGTTCATTTCAATTAACTCAGTCAACCTTAACTGAGCTTCATTCCTACATTATCAGTAAATTCTAAATGCATTTTTAAGTGGGCAACCTAAAAATCAAGTACAGTAATCCCTCGTTATCTGCTAGGGTTACGTTCCCAAAGGCAAGAATACTGAGACTTTGAATACCTGGCTATATATATAATGGGTGTTCTCGAATAATGACTACAAATTTGGGGGGGGGGGGGGGTTGATAAAGGGATCAAATCTAAGAAACATTTCCCTCTTTCATTTTTTTTTATCTGGGACATTGTTTATGAGATAAAAAATACTGAAATCCTACCTGCAGGAAACAGTTGTTTGGATAGATACTGTCCGATGAGATAAAAATACGCAGTAAATGTTATATCTTTCAGAAAAAAAACTTCTAATAAGCAGAACTTACAAAACAAAGACATTCTTCAACAGTTTCTTTCACTTTCACTTTTTTCTATCCCCAGCACAACCTCTGTCTATCTAACCTCTGAATTGCACAATTCCACCAATATACGACAGAAATGTTTGGGCGAGTTCATTTCTGAAAAGGTTGGACAGATATTCTACAACTATCATACAAACACACAGTTCAAGAAAATGTTGTGAAGCATGCATTCATGCCAGAGGGAGCCAATTTGAACACTTTTTGTAAAACATTTGCATGTTTCTGAAAAAACATGTCACGTGATTGTAATGTATGGAGTGTGTTTTTGTTCTTTTTATTACATGATTGACTATGATTCTGACATGTTTCAGAAGCACAGGTTGAGTGGCATATTACATCTATGCGACGTCCAACATTTTTTATCTCAAAAACAATGCCCCAGAGAAAAAAAATGAAAGAGGGAAATGTTGCTTAGATTTGATCCCTCTATTCCCCCCTCCCCCGCCCCCAAGTTTGTACACGTTGCTCGAGAACACCCTGTATATATACATTCTTATTTAAAATAAATACACACATGAGGTGAAGCCAATGGGGAGGAAACAGGAGAAGGTAAGGGGCTACAGCCTCCTCCCCTCAGGGGTTAAAAATTGCAACATAGGAAATGTGTGTGATATCATTTTCTTCTTATTTTGGTTGCCTAAATCTTGTAGGGAGGGTGATATTTTATTTAAAGCTGTTCTAGAATCTGCAACCCAAAAAAATGTTGGAAATTCTTCTCCTCCCCCTCCCCCGAGGAATTTCTGGCTATGCCACTAATACATAATGTACATATTTGCAATTAACCACTGAATTTTTGTCTGGTTTTGATGTAAAAGTTAAAAATTTACATAGATATTTGTACCCAGAGCAGAAAAAATCTCATCAGAATAATGAATTCATGAATACCGAGGGATTATGTATTCAATAATTTAAGTAATTTAAGCAAGTATAAATGATTTTAACATCAGTATCTTGGGAATTCAAAAGAATCCTGCACTGTACAAGAGAATGATTACAGAAATTGAACCATGAGGAAAAGGCCATGTTTTTTAGGAATGAAAGGCCACTGAAAGAAGTTTCCATCATGTTAACAGAAAATAAAACTCAGATACAACAACTAAGCCAAGATGTAAATGACAAGATTTATGACTAAATGAAAATAACTAATGCATTTACAGTTCACCTGCTGAATATTATAAAGGGTGTATTTGTTCATTGCGACCAAAGCGACTAGCCATCACTATGAATGATGATGTCGTGAATGTCATCAGTCTGACAATAAACAAACAACTACTTTCAAGCAGGCAATTGACAACAGCGATATATGCTTTCTAATGTTCACAGTAAATAACAAAATGATAAAGCAATATTTTCATTAAATTATATTTTCGAAAGGATCCCAAACCCTTTACGAATGTTCTGTTCTGTTTGAACTAATTCTTTTGTTTGTAAACTGACATTGGCTAAACCACCGATTAGGGGAAGGTGGGGTTAACTGAGACACCATAGTAATCTGATATTTAGCGTCAGAAAAGGGAAGTTTTGTAGGTACTGCATGTTCAAGGAAGTGGCTGGCCATCTTTTACCCTATTTGTTGTTCCTGGTTACAGCACGTGGAAGATACAGGAGAAAAACATCGAAAAATACAAGGCAAATGTAATTTTTTCACTGATTTTACATTCCAGCTAAAAGCTTATTAATCCATGTTGTGGAAACCTAAATAGTGGAACAGAGAGCTTAGCCACTTTCATTTAAAGACTTGCAAATGATGTTTAAGTAGATGGTGGGAATTGACAGCCATTTTTGTTTTTTTGTGAAATGGCCATGAGGGGATAACTGAGACACACAAGAGCAGGGTTAATTGAGCCGGATTAATTAATCCCACTACATCCCATGAAGATCTTTATTCAAACAATGATGGTTTTGGGTTAAAATAAATGCACCAAAAACTTTTAGGTATTAATCCAAATAATTCTTTAAATCTTGCATTACTTCTAGGTGATAGTGACTCTGAGCATAGAGAGGAGCTGGAATTAATTGACACAAATGATTCCATAGACGAAACCAACAGGAACGATGATGAGATTGTTGAAGGAAGCTACATAGTAGAAAAAGTGCACGGAAAATCAGCTAACAGCAGCCGAAATTTTGTGAGACAGGTTGTTGCAACCTTTGAAGATGGTTACAACGTGGAATTTTTAAAGAGGTTCAACCTACTGCTATTGAAGGTTCAACCAGCCGATCTACAGGACTTTCGCACTTTTCAATCAATCTCAGGCACTATAGCATTTTTTAAGCATTTTTAAGTTTTCACAATTAGGTTTTTGCATTGAGCTTGTGCTCCAATACATGCTTAAACGTTTAAGAGGTGTAAAAAGAATTAACAAACCAAATTACCTTTCAACGTTTTGTTTTGTATTTCATTTCGGCTGAATCTCAATTAACCCCATCTGGAATGATATGCAATTTGGAATCTCAACGCGTTTAGCTTAACAGCTGCGTTCTTAAATAATTTATGGAAGGGAAACAGTAAACGTTTCTACAATTTAAACAAAAAACGATTATATTAATGTTAAAATTTTTCATGCTATAAAATGAAAAATGGCACAGTTAACCTTACCTTCCCCTACTTTCTCTAATGCTAATCCCGCAGAGGCTGATGATGGTTTTAGCTTGTCGACTTTGTGAGCGACGAAACATAACTACATCAGCATCACTGGCAATTGCAAATGGAAGTAGTCATTGTGACGAGACTAAACAAATGCAGTTATGTTAACTTCTTGCTTTTGTCGCATTAAACAAATGCACTCAAAGTCAAATTGTACCTTGGTATAAGTCTTTCATCTAATGGAGAAATCTCTCCTTGCCTGATTTTGTCAAATATTTACCATAATTTTCGGAATATAATATGCATATTATGCAAAGTTAAAAAAATCATCACTGCTTATTATAAAAAATTGCGTATATTAATTAACTTTGTTGTGACAATTTTCATGCAGCAGCCAGGGGTGTAGGGGGGGGAGGGGAGGCAACTTCAAAAGAAGCTAGCGTATATGTAATACAGGGTGATTCAAATCGTGTGTAAAAAAATTATAGAGGTCAAGGTAATCACAAAAAGTCCTATGAATATGGGTACTAATTTGAACGATATTTAAGATATGACCAGAAATAAAAATGCTGCCACCAAGATCAACAATTAATAACTCAGGTTCTGTACGGCCTAGATTAATGAAATTTGGAGGAATAACAGGGTACATAACACTGTGTATACCGTTAAAATTTGATCGAATTCCAACAAGAAGTTTCCGAGTTATGCAGTCAAAATTGTAACAAGTGCTGGTTAGTACTCACAAGTGAACACTTATTATGATGTTGAATGAGTAACTCCGGAACTTCATGTTGGAATTCGATCCAATTTTAAAGGTATACCCAGTTTTATGTACCCTGTTATTCCTCCATATTTCATTAATCTAGGCTTTACAGAACCTGAATTATTAACTTGTTGATCTTGGTGGCAGCATTTTTATTTCTGTTCATATCTCAGTTATCATTCAAATTCTGACCCGTGTTCATAGGATTTTTTGTGTTTACCTTGACCTCTCTATAATACCTCATTAAATTGTTTTACACACGATTTGAATCACCCTGTATAGTGGTAGATTACAGCAAGTACTATACAATAATTCATTATGCTGTACTTTAATTCACGTTTTTTCTCAATTCACCTTTGCAAAATACTATTGCAAAAGTGAATTCGTGAAAACAAGATGGCGACAACCATTTACCTAAAAAATTAGAGATCATTACAGCTTTTCAACCGTCACTGCATTCTTTTTTCCAAATTGTCCAAGAATGTTTCATCAAGAAAGCTAATGCAGTTCGGTACATTAAACTGTCTATACAAGATACAGTACATTAATATGCTGTTCATGTTGTTTTAAATGCACTGGGTGCATATTATATTCCGAACGGTATTTAAGATTTACAGTTAAAATTGCAGTTTGATTGAAAGCATTAAAATATAAAACGCCTGCAGATATCAGTAAACCTAGCAAATTATCAAACATATTTCCTTTCAAAATAGCATGTTAAAAATTGAAATATGGATGGATAGTTAAACAAATACAGTAGAGACCAGTTATAAAATAACAAAGTTATGGCAGGGATTCATGTTAGATTGCACCTTTTCTTATTTCTTATGCAGAATACCTAACATGGTCTGGTTTTAGCAGAAATCTTACATCTCAACTACAGCAATGTAAAAGTCTCTACTTTAACTTACTAAAATTTTAAAATGCAATGAAATTTGACAGTCCAAAAATTTTTAAAAATTACAAATTATTATAGTATAAGAAATATTTTAGCTTGTCTTAGGAAATTAAAAATTAAAATACATATATACAGATACTGGTAGATTAATTTCACTGTTAAAAATTTATGAAATCACTTCAAGGACATTTAATTCTATATCTTTTTTTAATTTGTCAATATGCTTCATTTGTCTTCTCTTTCTTTAAGAGCTGATAATCAGAAACCTCTACACCTGAAATAAAGAAATGGCAATTTGCAAGGCTAGTTTCATTAGCTGAAAAATGTTTTTGTAGCACAGAACACTTTGGTGTAGTTGAGCGGATTATTCATGAATTCTTGCAACCATGTATCCTATAAGCATTTAACCAATGAGGGAGAAAAATTAAAAGTTTGTTTTAATTAAAATATTAAACTCTTTTCAAAAATGAATATTAATAAATAAAGGATAACACTGCTTAAAATACTTACATAATTTTCAAGGACTATTAGAATATCGAAACTATTCCCATAATATTCAGTATACAGGGTGTCTAAACCATATTATGATATTTTGCTTGCTTACTATTCCATAATAAAAATTCCATAATAAATAATAAAATTCTGGTTATGCGATTGCATTAACAGTTTACAGACTCATTGCTTTTCATTATGTGCCAATAGGTGTCGGTATCAGCCAGCATTGTCGCTAAGGGGAGCCCGACAATTTGGTGGACGCGACAATTTGGTGAACATCAATTCGGTTGAGAGTTTTAAATCACTGAAGAATTTTAAATGTTTGTTCAACTCACATCTTTATTGGAATTACAAAGCAAATTGCTTCATTCATTTTATGTCGAAGTCACTTTTTATGCGGGAATCTTTTATTTATTATTTATTAGTTTATAAATATATGAGATTATTTCTTTATTAAATCATTTTGTTAAAAGTGTAACATTTTCTATTTTGTTTTATTGCTAAGAGTTCCATTATTCAATTAAAAATACTGTTATTCTTAAATTACTACTTAAGCTCGTTAAAATAGGCACAATAGGAATTGGGTAGATAAATCTGTAATTTTACATTTATATAGCACGGTGACCCCCCCACTACAGTCTGGTTTAATATAAAAAGGCGGCTGGAGATGAGGACAGAGGGTAGAGTTCATTTCATTTTTAGGTTGAAAGGTTTAATCCGTAATATATTGATCCCTTATATTAACCCTTGTATTACAACTACTTCCCCCTCCAGCTTTTTAAGAGTATTAGGTTTCCCTTCTCATATAAGAGAAATTAAAATGACTATCTTAAAATTTTGAAGTTATAATACAAAAATATTTTAAATAAAATACATACAAAAATATAAATAAATTACAGAAAAATATATACAAAAACAAAATAATTACAGATAAAATATACAAATAATACAAATGAAATTGTAACAACAAAAATATATAAAATATAATAAAAACCAAATAATTTTCAAATTTATTCTTCATCACTTTTTTAAATAATAACAAAACAAAAAAAAAAATATTGCATCAAGAAAATTTGTTCAGTTATATGTTCCTCACAGTTTTTGAAAAGATTTCCAAAATTCTTTACAAATTTCATGTGTGTTAGTTTTTAATCCTGTTAACATGATGGGGGAAGCTAAAATTTAACGGGGCTCAAATGGTTATATCAATGGTGAACCCTTTCAACTCTAAAACGAAATGAACTGTCCTCCCCTCCAATAATCTTTCCCAAACTTTTAATCGGTATTTTCGGTATTTTGGTGTGCAATTTCGTGCAGCCCTATTTCCTTAGACTATGGTAGTTATATTAGGGATCAACCCTTTCAACCTAAAAATGAAATGAACTCTACTCTCTGTCGTCCCCTTTAACTGCCTTGTTATATTAAACCAGACTCTGGGGGAATGGGGGGGGGGGGGTCATCGTGCTATCTTAATGTCAAATAAGATTTATCTACTCAATTCCTATTGTGCTTATTTTAACAAGCTTAAGCTTAAAGTAGTAATTTAAGAATTATAGTATTTTTAATTGAATAATGGAACTCTTAGCAATAAAACAAAATAGAAAATGTTACACTTTTTACAAAATGAATTAATAAATTATTTAATAAATAAATAATAAATTCAAGATTCCCACATATAAAGTGACTTCGACATAAAATGAATGAAGCAAATTGCTTTGTAATTGCAATAAAGAGTGTCAGTTATAAACAAACAACGACTTAAATATCTAAAATTTCAGTGATTTAAAATCTCGATCGAATTTGCATTTCCACCCAATTGACGTCCACCGAATTGTTGTCCACCCAATTGTCGTAGACCGGTTGCTAAGTACATTCATGTGAAAGAAAGTGGCTATAACTGTGCAACGCATTCTTTTTTCTTTATTGTCTATCATATCTGGACATGTTGACACTTTATGTACCATCATAGGTGCATGATATTGCAGGATTGATTTACCATCTTCTGAATGCAATGCTTAACGACATTTGGTGTGGTCGAGGAAACCATGGCCTCCCAACCCCTTGAACCTGACTCCATCTGATTTCTTTCTGAGGGGTCATATCAAGAGTATTGTCTATGGCCAAAGACCAATGAACTGGACGATTTAAAGAGGAAAATCATTTCACTATTCAAAGCATGATGTTGGAGATGCTAGAAAACATGTGGCAAGCAATACAGTGTCTGCTAGATATGAACTTTGTGTGGCGCACAACGGTGCACATGTTGAAGTCTAAGAAAAGTCATACACCCGGTAAAATTTTAAAATGCTAAATCCTCCTGCTCCATGCCTGTTTCCATGGTGCCGAGCAATAATCGAAAAAACAGTTACTAAAAAAATATTGACATTGTAGTAACTGCATCTATTATCATTTAAAAAAAATAAGCTAAAATAAATAAATAAATCAAATTAAATCCGAAATAAGTAATTTTAGCTTTTCTAAATTATGACATACAATACTATCTATTTTATAGTACTGTATTCGTTAAATGGTCAATGTTATATTTTTCAGTTAGAATAATTTAATGAAACACAATTCTTGAATTTCAATAAAAATCAAATAAAATTTAAAGGAAATAACATTATATATTTCATTTTATGATATTCAATATATGTGTATATTTAATTTTTTTAGTTTTAAAATACAGTGATCGTGCAAAATGCTCCTAAAACGGTCTGCCGAGGTAATTGTAGCAATGACGTTGGCAATATGGCAAAAAGTAGAACAAGAAAGAGCCCGCCGTGCAAGTTTCAGTGAAGAGCAACGATTACATTTCACAGTTGTAGACGTGGTTTTGTTTTAATAACTGTCAAATTGACAGTGGTAAATATGTCACATTGTGATAGTGTCGCCCTCTTTTTGGCAATGACTTTTTTACTAATGGCAGTTCTGTCAATTATCACAATCCTATTACAGACGAGATTTGTGTAAATAAAATCGAATTTACAGCTTCCATTTTTGTGGCGACCGTCGTAATATCACAAAAGCTAAAGAAAGTATCATTATTATTGGATGCACGGATTGGTGCAGCAAGCCGTCTCAGACGCGAACTATGGTGATCTGTGAAACAAAAAGTGAGCTTGGAAAGAAAGCCAAACGTTTTGTTTTCAAATCCATCTTTGTCCCATTCTCACCTATGATATTGGGTTATGACCGAAAGAGTGCGACTGCGTGTGCAAAAAAGCGGCCGAAATGAGATATAACGCATAGGAGAACAATAAGGAAGTCTATAGGTGTTGAGTTGCTACTTCTCCACATAGAGCGGTCTCAGTTGCGTTGGTATGGACATGTGATGTGAATGCCGCAAATAGGATTTCCTAGGTAATTGCCATTTTCCACGCTTCCAAGCTGATGAATAAGAGACCAAGAGATCGGCCTAAAACAGGTGATTACACTACTTGGAGATTCTAGAATCGAATCGCTTGCGTTTTACCATTGAGAACATGCATCTGATGGCAGAAAATCGCGAGCGCTGGAGATCGTCTATAGGACTGCTGCCCCCGCGACTCTAAAGGATAAGTGAGTTTGAAACGTAAGTAAGTGAAAATTCTTCAGTGACAGCGACTTTCCTAACCTAGCATTTCTGTCAATTATCACAGTCCTGTGACAGACGAAATTTTTCAAAAAAATCGAATTTACAGATTCGCCCGTTTTGGCACACGTTGTATGACGGGCTTTTACTAGTTTTTATATATAAAATAGGGATCTATAAAAAATTTTAAAAAAAAATGGTTCATGATATGTTTTTGATAATTTGTTTACAATTATAATAAAATAAAAGAAAGAGTACAAAAATAATCAAAACAAGATATCTAACAAGATAACAAAACTCAAGCTTTTTAATTGGATTCCAACAACATAAGTATCTATATTAACAAATTAATAGTGAAGGAGACACTCGCCATAGAACTAAAACATCTAGCCAATTACTGATCTAGGAAACAGTGCCAAACTGCACTACTCAAGCACACCCTGCCAAGCTGCAAACTTGATCACCAAGTTCAAAAGGAACTAGCAGCCTCATCCTGCAACTAACTACAAACATAGGGGCAAACCCAATCAGCATCTGAATCCCTCCAAATTTTTCTCTAAAGGGTGAGGCGATTCAAAATCCGGCCACTTGTCAATGCTACTCTGAATAGGCTTCACTGTCACAGTTTACAAAACACTGAACACCAAATATCCAGCTCCCTACCATAGCACAAACATAGCAGATATGCACAGCAGATCCCCTTATGGTAAGTACCTAACCTCCCATTGCTTTACCTTACAATGTATCCTTTAACTACAACAATACATCCAATCAGAAACTATAGTCCACAAAATACTCAATCCAAATTAACTTCAATATATTCATTAAAAGGCAAATGTCATTTTATATGAATAACACTTCCACCGCTACCAAATCCATCTACTAAATCCCAGTAATAACATTCCATAGTAAGTAATAATCTCTTTTACAAACTAATGTTATACACATCAATGCAATCCAATCTAAACTCGTTTGTAAAAATTGCAACACCATGAAGGAATCATCAGAATTAAATGAAATTCAATACACACACGTATTGGTACAAATAAATGATTCAAGTTTCAAAGCAAAAAAGAAAAAACAATATTAAGTGTGCGAAATCAGTATTTGGTGTAGCCACCACACGCTGCAATAAGTGCTGCTATACAACGTGGCATGGAGTCAAACAGATTTTGAATGTCTGCCTGGGGAAGAGCATTCCATATTGTTTGTATGTGTGCCCAAAGTTCATCTGTAGAACCTGTAGGACGAGGATCATGAGTGAGACACCGACCAACAAAATCCGCACATGCTCAGTAGGTGACATATTCAGCGAATAAGCAGGCCAAGGAAGAAGCTGTGTGTCTTCTGCTGAAAAGAAGTCTTGAACATTCCTTGCGATATGTGTGCAGGCATTATCCTGTTGAAAGATCGCTCCAGGAATGCCTTGAAGGAAAGGAATGAGTTTGGGCTCCAGCACTTCACTGATGTACCGATTACTGTTAAGATTACCCACAATTCGTAGCAGCTGAGATCGTCCATGATACACAATCACACCTTAACTCCAGGTGTTCATCCACTATGACGTTCGATAATGCACTCCGGAAGGTAGCGTTCATCGGCATAGCATCTTGTTAACTATAACATCTTCACTCTCATGTTCAATAATGTATTTGCTTTCTCATGTCCAAAAATGTATTTACCGTAAATCTTCTACTAAAACGCGAATTTTTTTGGCCTAAAAAAGCATCTAAATTTGCTGGGTCGCATTATACTAGAGGATAAAAATCAGCCCTCCGACGACTGCGGCCGGAGGAGATTTTGTCCTGATAACATTACCGTACATTAATTACATTGCTTATTAAGTGTCCAGTTCATTATACAATATATTAATTCACTTTTTATTCGAATTACTCGTCGCCAACATCTAACAACATCGATAATAACTTCTCCCAAACATCGATACTTCTAATTAGGTCTACTTCAAAACTGCCTCGAACCAAAGCCTACAAGAAAGCTTATGTAGTGAAAATATTAAACTGAATAAAGATTACTTGTCTTTTTATTAAGAAAATTGATGTACTGTTGTGTTTTTTTTGTTGATGTGCAAGTGAGAAAGCTTTCCATATCAATGCAGTTGACACCAGCAGGAAACCTGAAGAAGCCCAGCCTCTCGCAGGAAACCTGAAAAATGGGGGTCGCGTTATACAAGAGGATAGGATTTTTGCCGATTTTTTGGGCCGAAAAAGTGGAGTCGCGTTATATAAGAGGTCGCGTTATAGTAGAAGATTTACGGTACTTACTTATGTTCAATAATGAATTTGCTTCCTCATGTTCAACAATGAGATGATACACCTCTGTTGTGTTGCTAAGTTTTTTTTTTTTACTTACTGTTCTTTAAAATGTTCTGAATGAGTGTCTTTGTATCAATGTCAGTTCTGTAAGATCTTCTGTTTTCAATGAGTGTCAATGTCAGTTAATAATTTTGATGACTTTTCTTCGAATAAAGATATGTGTTTTATAAAATACACACTGATGCATTCTGCAATAGTTATTGGAAGTCTAACATGTTTGTATGCCTAACACATCTAACATGAATGCAGCCATCATCGTACCACAAATTAAAGTGGGATTTGTCAGAAAAAAAGTCTTGTTGCCAATCCGCACGCCAGTCTCTATATTCATGAGCCCATTGCAGCCGCAGGCGTCGATGGTTTTGTGTCAGGGGGATCCTGTATAAAGGAGTTCTTGCACGCAGTCCACGGTGAAGCAGATGTCGACGAATTGATGAAGCAGACAGGGATACATTGGGAAACACCTGTAGCAGTAGACCAATGTGCTGCCAACTGTCTAGAGGAAGCTGTACGGTCTGTCAGCGCCATGCGGACATGTTTCTATCATCGCGCACTGACGTCACCTTTCAACGTCCACTCCCGGATTTCCAAGTTCTCTGGTTCTGGTCGGTCCACTACTTTCAAACTCGCGTCACTGTGCTGCTGTTATGCTGCACACGAGCTGCTATTGCATGATAGGAAAATCCTCCTTCACGAGGGCTGATGATTCTTCCCCCGTTCAAACTGTGTAAGTTGTTGAAATGTCACCCTCTTTCGTTGAAGAGGCATTGTTACGTCTCATCTAACGTTTACCACTAGCAGATAGCCATAGACTATTTTCAACGTCCCGCAACAGCCCTCTATTTATACTGTTTCAGTAGCAGTTCAGAGGGCGCTGCTCAGCCCACTCACGCGTGGTGACTCTGAAATTTTAATCATTTGCATAATACACTATAATTTGCATTGGTTAAAAATTGCAGCTCAATCACGTCATTCCTTCATGGTATTGCAATTTTTACAAACATGAGTTTACAATTCACTTCTAAGTTTAAACATGAATACAATACTGTATTCCAAAATCCTAACAATGCATACTAAGCACAAATAATTCTCTTACAAATACAGCTACAATTTACATAATCCAATATCATAATCAAAGCATTCCAACAAATTAGGTATACCAGTGTCCCATTCCATTATCCAAATAGTAAATAAACTCAAGATTTACCCCATGGTCTCTTTCCAAAGCTTATAAGCATAAGTTAGGCCTAACTACTGTTTTTCATCTGAGAATCTGCTTTCCAACTAGGGTCATTATGGCCCTGTCCGTTCCACCATCCATATCTACTGCGTCCACTTCTTCTTCTTCCGTAGCTTCTTCATCGTAATCCCTTCTAAAGGGTGATTCAAAAAGCACGCTGATTTTGATATATCATATTATGAGGTTTATTTTTACAAAACAAAAACAAAATACATAAACATGTTCATCTCACCTTCCCAATTCATGTATGAAAAAGGATGTCGGGCATATGACCTCCTCTACTGTGCTGGCAGGCAAGAACTCTGTCCAGTCCATGAAATTCACTATGACTGTCCGACAAGTTTCCACATGCATGTCGGTGACAACTTGTCTAATTTCCTCCTTCAAGTCACAGATGTTTCAGGGTTTGTTGGCATACATCAATGACTTAAGATGACCCCAAAGAAAAAAGTCACAAGGAGTGAGGTCACATGAAACTTCGTGGCCATTGATGATCAGCATTACGCGAAATGAGGCGATCTGGGAACCGCTCATGCAGCGACTGAATTGTTTCGTGGGCACAGTGACTGGTGGCAACATCCTGCTGAAACCACAACTCTTCAATGTCTATTCCAATCAAATGAGGCCACAAAAATTCTCGTGAACCGGCATCCTTTTTGTATCACCCTTTAGTTCTGACTGCCCTTACCGCCAGAGTTCTCTTCTTATATACCCCAGGCAGGATCAGTTCCACCCTCTAGTGGTGGTGTGGATAAAACACTCGTTCTACTTCCGGGCTCAAATGGAACCACCACTAGGCTCCCACCAAATTGACGTCATCTATTATCACGTGTGATTGATTTTAAGTTGGACCAAACCAACAACCACTTTGTGAGTTACTTTTCTTTTTGTTTACCTATGAATACAATCCAGCCCAATCATACCTTAGTGTTGGGACTTTTCTTTGTCCACGCATAATTACTATTTGTTGGTGCCTAATTGTCTGCAAGCCTCTTCTGATTTCTTCATTGGGGTTTTTGTCCTCTGGATTATTCCTCTGGGGCCTTTTTGTCTATGCATGGTCACAATGGAGTTTTTGTCCGCAAGTCTCTTCTGACTTCTCCTTTGGGGTTTTCGTCCGCATGTTTATGCATGGGGTTTTTGTCCTCATACACTTAGTTTTCAAACAAGCCTGTTGCTTGTCCTGGACATGCAAGTGTTGTGTGATCCTTTTGAAGGGAGGATTATGGTAACCCTTTACAATTAATATAAGCAAACAATAAGTGACTCTGTCACAACACTATTGAAACACTGAAACCTTCCATAGACATGGTGGCCCCAAACAACTAACAGACCAAGACTGGTGAAGTCTGAAATATTTTATTAAAAGGATCATTTATCAGGGCTAGCAACTGCAAGCAACTTTAAGAGTAGCTCGTGAGTAGAGGCAGTGCAAGAACCATCCACCAGTTGGGAGCTTTGCACTAGGATTTCATTTTCTTAATTGCAGTTAGATGTCAGCTGCTCAGAATCTATGACCACACCTACTAATGTCCAATATTCTTTAGATTGTTGTTTTGCTGCCATGATTAGACCACTGATCAAAGGAAGAGAATCTTATGGATTGATAAGTCATGCTAAACAATCCGGTGTTCTAATGGGTGTCTGGGCCTGGCAGATGCCTGGTGAACAGTACTTGCTACGATGTGTTATATTCATAGTGAAATTTGGAAAAGGCAACATGATGGTGTGGGCTGTTTTTCTTGGTTTAAAGCCTTGATTTTTAATATGGAAATTTAAAGGCTAATATCTGCAATGTAGTTTGGACAATTCCATGCTATCTGTAATGCGGCAACAGTCTGGAGAAGATCTTTCATGTTTTAGCATGACAATGCACCAGTTTACAAAGCAAAACCCTTAGCTCCTGATTGACCCAAAGCACGTTTGGGATGATGAGAGCACAAATGGCAGACCTACTCAACTAACTTCCATTTGTGCACTGTTTGCCATTCTACAGCAGAAATGGATAAACTTAAAATCAGCAGTATACAAAAACTTAGTGGAAGATTTTAGTCTAAATAATGGCTGTACTTAAAAGCAAAGGAGGTTCAACCTATAAACAATACTGTTGTAGCTGTAGTCTCACAAGATATCAACAGTTTTGTCTGGACTTTTTGGTATGCATTTCATAATTATTTATTTACACACACCATCGAAAGTAATGCAAACGCCCCTCTCCCCACAGTAATGCAAGTGAGTCAAGCCAAACTGCTGTCATATAAAGCATTTGCAGGGCTACAATAAAGGATTCATTTGATTTCAAAACACAGTATTTTCCAAAGTATTACACAAAAAGATATAATTTATACATGAAAAGAACCCTAAACTCACCTTGTTTATATCGTGACACACCAGTTGATAATCAAGTGTGACAAACTTAATTTGTCCCTATGGATATTAATTAAGAAACATCCGTGTTGACTCTTAATTTTAATGATTTTACTTTGAAATGAAAGTGATTGTCATTGAAACCAATTTAATGGGATCCGCGATTTATTTTATAATGTTTTTCAGATGGGGTTCATTGAGAAAAATTGATGCTAAGTATAGATATTATTGAAAATCTGCTTGGTGTTGATTTATTTTTTTATAAGGAGATGCATGGGGGAGGGGGGTCAATCGTTGGGGCACGAGAAAACTTTAACTGAACCAATGGGAAGTGTTGGTGGAGCAATAGACGAGAGGGAAACTTGAAACTAACGATATGGGTATAAATAAATAATGTGAAAAATATAAAAAAAGAGAAGAGCAGTATTGTAGAGAAGACGATACAGAAGAGTGTATCCGTATGTGTGTGAGAGAGAGTAAAGAGAGGTGGTGAGATAAAGAATCGAAATGAGAGAAAAGAGAGAGATGAAACAATCAAGCATCACCAGCAATGAGTAATGCCGAGCTGGGGGAAGAACAACACAAGCGAGCTACGAGCGAAATCGGGCTCATGTAGCTGACAAGATAGATGATCTAGTCTGTAAGCTGATAGTTGATTATTGGTGTAAAAGAATACCTATGCCAAAAGTCAAGGTGTCAGACACAGTGATATTTAAGTGAGCGGTGCAGCTTTAGAACCTCAGCGGGAAGATCTACGTGAAGGCGAGAAACCGGTGGCGAGCGTGACTGTCATCAGCATGCTGTGAGATGCAAGATCAGCTGAGGTAGCGGAGGTGGCTTGCAGTGGCAGACCAACTGGGCAGGTATGTCAGACATCGTTTATGTGGTGAATGTGAATTTCATCGCGAGCAATTATAGTGACTGTATGTGTATAGCTAAACAACAGTGACGGTTCAATGGAGATCCTGTGAACAGTGAATCGAACGGCGATCGCAGCAACAAGTACTCTAAATTTTCTTCTGGGCCCTCGACTGTATTACAAAGTTTAGCACGATTTGAAAATAAGAACATTGGTTAAATAGAGCTCTAGTGAAAGTTAATTACTTACTTGAGATTAATTGCATATTTTGAACTTTTAGAACTGATTTATAGTTTCTGGGGAATTAAGATCTTATTTTGATACAGTAACAAAAAGGGGAGGACAGATTTAATATCCAGCTAAGCTTGGGAGTTGTATCGGGAAAGTTATTGCAGCACAAGCAAGACTAATTAAAAGCACTATGTGATCAGTAATTGGGTAATAATCTATCTATTTTATAGAGTACCTGGCCACCAAAGTATGTCGATATATAGTCATAAGAAAGAACTTTTAAGTAGATTATTTCCTAGGGTATATCTTGATCTTGCAAGTCTTAAGATTTAATACATCGGAACTATTGTAGTTGTGTTAAGTTATTAGCAACATTCTTTTTTTGTCAGTGTACATTATACCTAAAGTTGTAAAGTCACTGGTAGTTTAATAATAGTGACACATGGCAGTGAAAGGAGTTGTTACACAACAATACTGGTAGAACTTGGGGAATGATAGAAAATGAATGGATTGAACTCTATTACCGCTCGGACATGTCTTGTGTGACCATGTCACGCACTGAACAGTTATAGAATGTGAGGAAAATTTTGTGAGTTTGCAGTTCTTTTCATGGAGTTCTGTCCATACATTTTCCCTGTCAATGGTCATCGCAGCATTATTGATGCATACCCCGAGTTCTATCAGTGTTGTTGGCTACCAACTGGTATATATAACTTTTTTTTTTTTAAACAAAAGAATCACATATTGTTTTCAGCATATTACCAAGAAACTTTAAAGGTTTCATCTTACATATTCGTTAATTGCAGAAATCGTACATAGGAAACACTGATATCGACAGAACAAAAGACTTTTATGTTTCAAGTAATATCTGTATGTGTAATATTTTGAGAATTACAGTGTTTTGAAATCGAATGAATCATTTATAGTAGTTCTGTATAAGAAGCTGCAAAGATCAAAAATGCAAAGATTTCTATTATGTTACATGGTGGTCTGTATTGCCAAATACGGTACACCCTAAGGCTTGGACTCTCGTCTCAAAGGTTTCTTTTGATATTGGATGCAAATTTTTGTATTTTGACAATTCATTGTGATCATCAGTGCAGGGCATTTCATCAGTTGACCCTGTATGCGAGAGGGTTCATTTATATTCTTTCTAGGGTAGTTGGTCACATCATTGTGATATCAGCACTGTTTCAAGGTGGATTCATTGGGTGTATGAAGAATATGTAGAACATCTCCATGCATGTCCGGGATAGCCACAGATGATGAATGCAAGGCAAGACCCAGTGCACGGTAAGAGCAGCAAGCTCCACCCCCACATGCTGCCTCTATGGACATCCTGAGGGACGTGTAGAGCCAGAAGCCACTGGGAAGTTGAATGGACATGTGTAGTCTTCGGTGATGATCCTGCATCTGTCTTGGTACGGGTGATGGCTGAGTACATCTTTGGTGACGTGTGGATGAAGAGGATTAAGACACACATTTGCTTCAATGAACCACAGTCAAATGCAAATATTTTATAGGTGTATCACTTTTAGAATTGAAAGGCAAAGTAGAAATTATTGATAAAAAATTTAACTCTAACCCCATCCAATTTGTGAATCATATAGAAGAAGTATTTGCAATTAAAATCTGAGAGTCATAGTTTCTGACAGTTATAACATTACCGGTTAGTGGGCAATCTAACTTGTCAACTCTATGTAGATGAGTTGGTTAGGCCCATTGTCATCCCTGTAGCTACCATCCAAGATAGAATGGACAATGTGAATGTATAAAGACATGCCAGCCATTGGCTGTGGCTACTGTACAGACTGTGGATGTCTTGCATTGACTGGCCAGATTACCAGATTTGTCTTCAATCAAGCATGTGGGACCACGTGTGGAGACTAATCCATCACTTTCCACAATCACCAATTACGAAAGGATTTCATTTACACTCCATATGACAATATGCCGCATGGGTGACCAGCTTTTGTAAAGTGTATCTGGTCACTGATGTTAATATTCTTATTGTAAATACTGGGTATTGCAAGGGCAATCAAATATAGGCTCAGATTCACAAAAGCATCGTTAGCGACTTAACAACAAAATGTTGTCATTAAGGTGTCTAATGAGGTTTATTGCTGTCCACAAAACCCGCCGCAAAGGAAAACATCGTTAATTAGTATCATTAGCTAATGACAACTTAGAGCTGTCATTATAGCATCATTACATAATGTTTTAAATGGCAGAACATTTTGTATACGATGAAGAAAGATGTCACATTATAAATGTTTCAATTACAGTGACTCAGCATTGATATTGTAGCGTTTCTATGGATGTGATTTTTCAATTGATCAAGAGGCTCATTCGATACATAAAGGGAAGATCAAATTAGCAAACTTGTACAAATGCTTCTCCCTCCTGGCCAAAAGGCATTAAATTCCAAATAAATTTCTCTCTAGCATTTGATACTTTCACGAAAGACTATTATTTTTTTTTTCATTGTGACAAAATATACGAGGGACATTCAAATTTGACCTGGAGTTATTTGTTGTAAAAATCTAAACTTTCATTGTTGGGATGGCAACTACCGGCTGTCTTGTAAATGCAGCACCACTCATCCAGTTGCCATGTCAACTGATTGTTTGTTTAAACAAAATGGCAGACAGCGATATGTTGACCAAAGTGGAACAAAGAATAATTATAATCATCAAGTTTCTCCACAACAAATGTGTGAAAGCATCTGAAATTCATCAGAGACTTGAAAGACAGTTCGAGTTTGAAGGAGAGCAATCATCCGTCTTTGCTTGGTGCGAAAAGTTTGAAGAAGAGCAAGAATCCACCGGCAATGAACCTCATAAGACAAGGCCAGCAACTGCTGTCAATGATGGCATCATCGCACAAACAAATGAGCTGATAAGGGACAACAGGTGGATTAATGTCAGCGAATTGGCTTCAATATTGAACATCAGCACTGAACATCAGCAGTGGGAGACCATAATCTACGATAAGCTGAAATTCAACAAGATCTGTGCCAGATGGGTCCCTAAACAACTCTCCGAGGATCACAAAACCACTCGGGTGGAAATCTGTTCCATGCTACTGCAGCCATATGACAGGGAAGGTGACCACCAACGAGACATGGATTCATCACCATACTCCTGAAAGCAAGCATGCGAGCATGGAGTGGCGACACACTGACTCGCCACAAACTAAGAAATTCAAGATGACACCATCAGCATCAAAAATGGAGATTGTATTCTGGGACATTAAGGGTATCATTCATGTCGATTTTCTGGAAGAACATCAAACCATAAATGCGCCCTTCTACTGTGACATTTTGTGGATGTCCCTGAAGCTGGCACTAAGGAAAAAGCGACCAGGACTCCTAACCAGTGGTGTTTGTTTTCTGCAAGACAATGCCAGACCACACACAGCCAAACTGACTATGGACACATTGATGAAACTCAAATGGGACATCTTACCATATCCTCCATATAGCCTGGATCTCTCCCTTTGCAGCTATCACTTTTTTGGGCCATTGAAAGAGTTTTTGGGAGGGCAGAGGTTCAGGTCCAATGAGGAAGTGAAAAAGGCTGTCTTCATGTGGTTTTGACATCAGCCTGAAGATTTCTACAGATGCTCCCAAAACGTTGGAAAAAACGTGTAGAGAAGCAAGGAGAGTTCTCTGAGAAATAACTAGTGTGTGTGTGTTGTAACGTTCCGTTCCCCCCGTTCTTTATTTTGAAGTTTAATTTTATTTTTGCGTCAATATTCAATTTTAGATAAGTTTTGAGAAAAGTAGTTTATCTGAGAAATGGTCATGGGAGGAATTTAAGTTTTACCTTTGTTTAAGCATTCCCTTTGCCAGAACGAGAGAATTGGTTTTAAGATATGTGATTTTGGTTTAAGTTTATTTTTGGTGAACTCTAATTTTGGTTAATTTTATTCTCCTCCGCCCCCCTACTGGGGTAGTTATTTTAAGTAAGTTAAGACAATTTATTTGCAAGTCATTATATTTTGTATTTTTTTTTGGTTACATTAAGCCTTTTTGAATTCTTAAATTAATCTTTTTACTTTAGCCACGTGCATCGAGCCTTTGCTTTGTTCATCGCAAATTTAATTTTTTTAACAATGCTTAGTCGATTGTTACCGAGCTTAGGCGATAAGCTAGAGTGTTGAAGATGTTCAATTAAGACTGCGACGAGAACCTGGATAGACCTCCCACTCAACCTCCTCACACTCCGCAAGCATGGAACTTGGGTGAAGCATTCGTCTAGGGAGTACTACTTCAATGTTGAGAGAATGTATGAGTAACCACTGTTAAACTTATGCAGGCCGCATCTGACATTTGAATCTTCTTATGGCCAAAAGGTCGATGGTAATGTAACATCATCTTTACTGTTTAGGGTTACCGTAGACCTCCCTTTTAAAAGGTCTACACGACGCTCTCTGGAATTGTTTTGCGTCCAACTAGCTGCTTCGACTAAAGCATCGCATGCAAGTTTATCGAGGATGAGAGCCATCGTAGAACCTCGCTTCCTGCCTTGACTTTGCAGTCTTTGAGACCTCGAATGAACCATTGGAAGTCCGCGGAAGATGAACTTTTAACACCGAACTTTGAAGACAACGATTAGATTGTTGCTCTACTGAACTGTGTATTTTGTACGCAAGGCCTTACGGTTAAGTGTAATTAGCCCATTCTGTCTTTCTTTTCTTAAAAAATGCTGAAGTTTAATCTATTTGTTAGTTTTATGGTATAGTTTTGTTTTACGATTGTTTGTTAGAAAACGATAGAATTCCCTTGTTACTTAATTTAATTGCTTTATATTTGCATATATAATGGAAAACTCTAGTTCGTCTGAAGCTTCTTGTGGAATTTAGTAAGTAAATTGGACCACGTTTTCAGATGAGGACTCAGCAAGGGGACGCTCGAATATGAGCGGTTAGTTTATGGGATGGACCAATAAGTAAATTTCGAGATTTTATGGAACTTTATTGCTTTTAGTTAGGAATTTAAGTCAGCTGTTTCTTCATCCGAAACTGTTGTTTTCTTGGTAACCACAGTGTGAAGGTGATTTTTATTGATTATTTTGGTTGTAATGAGATATTTCAACTTATATTCACAATTAATTCGTATTTGTACTCTTTTGATTTCATGCTTTACTCTTTATTTATTTTTTTTTTTTACATTACCCAGAGCCGACTAACTTTCACATTTTGTGATTGTTGAGCAGTTACACTTAGTTCATCGAATCAAGCAATCTTAAAGAATGGAACTCCGAATCAGAAGCAGAATTTGAAGATGTTTTAAGAAATGGAGAAACCTTTTTCAGCAACATCGCCCTTTGAAGACTTGAATTTTATTGTATTTTCTGCTTAAAAAATTTGGTTTCCATTTTGCTTTTGTCTGTTTATTTCTTTGTATTTCCAGTAAAAGTTTTCCTATCGGCCACAAGGGCTAAAATGTATTATTTGGTTTTGCTTTCTTGACCCTCCCCAGTTACCTACCTCTTTTTCGGGGAGGTTTTCTTAGAGTTAATTTTTGGATGGAGCTTGGCTCAGAGTATTATACTCTTAGGCAACTTCTACCCTTTGTATCGCCGCCGCCTGTTACACTTACTAAGGGGGAAGTTACAGTGTGTGTGCAAGTGCACGCTTGCTGTAACGCCCTTCCGAAGGTAACAAAAAGGAACTAGTTTTTTTTTAATAAATTTTTTTTTTGTGCCTAAGATTTAATTGAAGTGAAAACTTTATTTTTAATTCAAGTTTCCTAATGAAGAGCAAATTTAATGTTTTAGCTGTGATGTTCATTGTTGGATTATTAAGTTTCCCTAGGTTTACCACTTTTGAACAATGGTAAAAACCTTTTTTTTTATTCGAATTTTTCTAAAAAGGGTAAATTACATTCATTTTTAAGCCTATTCAGTGTCAATGGTAATGAAGAAACAATGGTCAAGAATGTCTTCATTGTTGTGCGTTTTCTCGTCATGGATCTTCACGTGAAACGCGCCATGCTCCTCGTTCTTTCTCCGATGCGTGTACTTACTTACTTACTTTTCAAACCCGCTTATTCGTTAGGGTCGCGGGGGCAGCAGCCCTATGGAGGATCTTCAGCGATCGCGATCTTCCGCCATCAGGTGCATGTCCTCCCTGGTAATACCCAAGCGACTCGAACCCAGATTCTCCACATAGTCTAGCCACTTGGTTCTAGGCTGACCCCTTGGTCCACCAGCTTGGAAAAAACCAATTGCCTAAAAAGACCAGTTTGCGGCATCCGTATCACGTGGCCATACTAGCACAACTGAGATCTCTCAATGCGGAGAAGTAGCGGCTCAACACCTAAAGACTTCCTTATTGTGCTGCTGTGCACTCTATCTAGTAGGGTAACACCTGCCACACTTCTCAGAAATCTCATTTTGGCCGCTTGCACCCGCGATTGCACTCTTTCAGTCATTACCCAAGCCTCATGACCATAGGTGAGAATGGGGACAAAGATAGATTTGAAGACGGAGAGCTTGGCTTTGTTACCCAGCTCGCATTTCGTTACCACGGATTGCCACAGTTCATGTCTGACACAGCTTGCTGCACCGATCTGAGCATCCAATTCTTTCTCCTGCCGTCCATCACTCGTGAATGCAATCCCAAGATACTTGAATTTCTCCACCTGTCTCAATGAGGCTCCCCTAACATGGAGAGCGCACTGAGCAGGCTGTCTTGAAAGGACCAGAACCTTGGTTTTAGCCACACTGATCTTCATCCCAGCTTCTTCACAAACCGGTCTAGTGCATGCTGAAGGTTCATGCGAGAAGACCCAAGGAGAACAAGGTCGTCAGCAAAGATCAACCTCTCCACCAGGCAGTCGCCCACACAAACACGCTCATTGCCTCGGCTGCCCCTGTCTATCCAGTCCATAAAGATAATGAACAAGAGGGGCGACAGTACGCACCCTTGGCGGAGTCCAATACCCACGGTGAACGGTCTTGACTTAATGCCATTTATCCAAACACACATCTCAGAGCTTTCGTACAGAGACATGATAGCAACCAGTAATTGCCCATCCACTCCATACTCTTGCAACACTTGCCAGAGCTTCTCCCGAGGAACTCTGTCATATGCTTTTTTGAGGTCCACAAAGCAAGCGTAGACCTCTTTTGCATACTCCCAGGATTTCTCAAAGATTTGCCTTAGAGCAAAGATGTGATCCGTCGTGCTTCGGCCAGGTCGGAAACCACACTGCTCCCCCGACAGTTTGGAGTCGACTATTTCCCAACTTCTCTTCTCCAGACACTTAGCGTACACTTTCCCAGGAATGCTGAGCAAAGAGATGCCTCGATAGTTGTTGCAAGTTCTCTGATCTCCCTTTTTGAAGATAGGGATCACAATTCCTGTCTGCCATTGCCGAGGGACCTGTCCAGATATCCAAGCAACCTGACACACTCGAGTCAACCACAGGATACCATCCTGATTTAAGGCCTTTAGCATCTCAGACCGGATTTCATCATCACCTGCAGCTTTGCCAGTCTTCAGGGACTTCAGTGTTTCAGTGATGCTACCATGACTAGTATCGTGTTCCGATGCGTGTTGCTTAGAATAATTTTTACTCAGACACACTTCCGCTTCAGATTTTAACTAGAACACTTCTCTTCTGTTCGTCTACTATCCAGTCGCCATGGATCCCGTTTCTCCGTGTGGTAGTCGGAAAGTCTCTCAGCTTCCACAACCAGAATAATTATTTGGTACTCCGTAAGCAATTTCTTCTTAGCCATTTATCCCCTACGACTGCTTTCGCATTTGGTTGGATGATGTCTTCAAGTATGAAAACTATACCTTGGTCGTGTGTGCTATTGCCCATAAGCCTTCCCATTCCAATTCCAGGTAACTGCGATACTTTTGTCGAGCTTTCCACATGAATTGACTACCTCCGACTTAATTTTTTACTGAACGGCAAACTAATTTAATGCATCGGAGAATCAACGATAAAAACCAGCTGAGTTACCCTTTTGATTATTCTTTTACAATTTTTCTTTATGCACATTCCTTATTACTGTTTAAGGATTAGCTTTGTACCCTATTGGTTCGAAAAATGTACTGTCTCCTATTATTTCTATTTGTAGTGTATCAGCAACTGGAGCTGTCCAATGTCAAGCCAGCTGCCCTCGTCAATTTCGGCTTGGAGTCCGATTCAGTCCCATGATTTGTTCTTCACCTGGTTCGTAGTGCAGCCTGTATTTTGAAGGGTTGAACAAACATCAGCATCTGATATCATCCATTTGTCTTATTTGATGGCTTCTTCCATCGTTCGGAGTTTCTTTATAGTTTTACTTTGAAGCTTTTTTTGTGACTCCCTACTAATCTTGCGTGTTTATTTTATATTTTTTTTTGTGTCCCTGTTATCATGTTGTTTTCTTTTATTTTGTCCCTAGTGATGGTTCATCACCTACCGAGCCTTCGTTTCTGGCGACAACCGACCAAGAATGACCCAAGTCAGTGTGATGGTGACGCCTTCGGCCTACCGCTCTGTTGGATTCCCTGATTCAGAGATGAAAAAATGGAAGCAAGCACTTCGTTTCGAGCCACCAGGAGATCACCTGATATGTTTCTTTTTCTTCTATTCCCTCTCGTATAGGCAAAACCTGTCTCCAACTGCACTAACCGCCCATTTTGTGTGACAACTGTGACCAGAAAAGTTAAAGAAAATTCGCAATGGCTGGTGATTTATTGATATCGAGAATTTCTATCGACACCATTTTTTGCCAATGCCATGCCGCTCGAGGATGATCACGTGCACAAGCTAGATATTGCCCATTTGTCTGTTTTACTGTTGAATAAGAATAATCGTCCATTTTTTTCCCACTGTATGTGTACGTCAAGAACCAGAAACCAATCGTTTTATGGGAACTGAATCTCAGCACTTCTTGTTAAGCAAACTATCCAATTTCCATTGTTAACCGTGTGGAGTTTTTTTTATTAAGCCTTTTTCTCCAGTTTTTTACCTTAACAGATTTAATAATTTGCTGAATTGTAATTTATTTAATCGCTCCTAATTGAAAAACGTACTGTTTATGGAACTTTTTCTTAATTATTGAAAAGAACATTTATAGAATGTATATCTATTTATCAATATCTTCAATTTGTTTCTTTATGAATAAAATGAAAGTTACAGTATTTTTGCAAACTCGTCTTTCTTGTTGTTACCATTAGTTTTAGCCACTTTTCCACTAACCTTTGAAAGTTCAGGTAGTGGGAGCATAACAGCGCGTATGGTTTTGTAGTTTCCTGATTTTATGAGAGAAAAAAAGAAAAAAGTCCAGGTCAAACTTGAATGCCCCTCATATTTCATCACTACAGATGTGTAATTTTAATTATACACATCTGTGTTAAATTATTTGGCAAATTAATCTACATTTGATGATAATTGAAAATGGGTATTAATTAATTTAGGTATACAATATTGAAAGGTGAAAATTTAGTAAAAGTTTAAGTCACCAAGATGAGTAAATTTGATTTTATTAATTAAATTGTGTCTATTTTAAATTAAAAAAGGCGATGGCTCGATTTTTTTTATTTATTTGTATTTCTCACTGGTCGGCTTGAATGGGAAGGAAAAGGGAAGCTTTAAGGATCGAGCGTAAGTTGCCATAGCAACAACGGTATTCCTTGGCGAGGGGAGAAAAAAGGGGAGAGGAGCGCTGGCTCGGGAGTTTCTTTTGGGGTACAGAGAAAAGGACAAAATTTACGAATCAGAAATGGGCAGACAGGAGAGATCCATGAAACAGAGCGGGGGGATATAACAGGAAAAATGAGCGGGATTTAGCTCTCTTGCCATGAACATTCTCTTGGGATGAGCAGGCTCTCTTGTCAAGGACATGCTCTATTGAACATGCACTCTTGAACGTGTATGTCAGTCTACGAAACAGCATATAGAGATGCTCTTGAACTGGTTGTGGTTCTCTATGAAACATCACGTAAAAATGCTTTTGGAAGACTGATAGTTCTCTACTAAACATCCTGTAGAGGTGCAAGTAATAAAACTATTTAAATGCCGCAACGTTAATAACAAGATTAGCATTGGACAAGTGAACTGAATGAAAGAAACAGCAACTATCGTCCAGATAGCATAGGAGGTGAGATTGTTGAGTTAGCGGTGACAAAATTCGTAGTGAAAGCAGGGTTAACCAATACTTACCTTGCATTAGCTATTTTGTCAGGCATCAGGCATCTAGCAGTTTTTCTCTTGCTCCATCTCTACGACTACCGAAAGGCTACCGAAACAACGAGTGTCCAAGACTGACAGCAGCAACGTGCCGGGCTGGAAGCTGCCAATCCATACGGGCTACTGCTACTTGTGGCTGAGTGAACGACGACAGATCCACATGACTGTGCTTCAAAGAACGATGACTGAGCACATACGGGGAACCTCAGTGAGCAACTATCACGACATAACTGAGGGAAAAACTCCACGGCAGACATTTGGGTGAGAGAGTTATTTAGGAGCAGAACTAATAGACCCCTCACAATGTTTAGAAACAAACGTTAACATGTTGTCATATTTTCTGTGTGCATGCGCACCTTGGTAGGTAAAAGGATCGTCGTGATTGCTGTTTTTATGTGGTTTTGGCTGGCTCACTTCAATTGCTTGACAAAAAAAAAAATGAGAACTTTTGTGTAAATTTGGTTTGTTTTAATTAATTTATAATTTTTTCAAGCTGCTGTACAGTTGGTTGGATGTGCAACTAGAAAAAAAATTATACATTTGAGTGGCTTTTTAAAACATTCTCAAAAGCCGCTCATTTGAAAAGAATCGAAGAATATTATGATTGCAAGCTATCCATAAGAAGGATTGAAGCCCACAAATGATTGAAAATGTAACAAATTAAAATTTCTGACTGAGGCCAGAGATCAAAACAGCCAGCTCATCCCATTTTTTTTTTTTACCATCTATGATCATCTAGTGTTGATTTGGTTTAGTTGGTATTAACGTTTCAACAACTATGTTCATATCAAAATGGCGTTATAGGGGCCATAAATTTGGCCTCGCAAGGGTTCTTTAACGTGCAGCCGGCAAATGATTACACGGGACCAATGGCTTTACTTCCCTTCCAAAGGAAGTGGGTGCTCTGAGGATTTTCCTCCTGAAAAAATGCTCGTCGTCCTCGGCCGGGATTGAACCCGCGTCCTCGGGCATCCGAGGCGATCACGCAACCACTAAGCCACCGAAGCCAATTTTACCGAAATAAAAACTGTGCATCAGATCAGCAGTGCATTGATAGTCATTTCAAACTTTCGTGCGTAAACATACTTGGCATTTCCATGAGACAGCTGTAGATATCGAGCCATACCACCTCCGGTCAAAACGTAGAATTGTTCTACCAGCAATTTTCCGCATCAAGCAAACTGTCTCCTTTACTCAGAGTGAATATAAGCTTGTTTTTCTTTGTCCGGCAAACAACTGAAGTTAGCCATGCTTTATTAGAAGCCAGTGAACGAGCATGGCCTATAGTAGCCTATGAGTGATGGACGATGTTTTGCCTCCCAGGATGCACACGCATCAGTGCTTGACGTCACGCATGACGTTCTCCGATATGAGGTCTATAAACTGTAAATCACTAGCTCTCATCGTGTAAGCTGAGACAACGATCCACCTTTATCACCTGAAGGCAATGAAAGTTAAGTACTGTTTATCATAATATGTGCCCGTGCGATCCTGAGTGAAATTGATAATAAATGTAATTCAATAACAGACACTCTTCGGGGCATTATAGTGAGACGGAACTCTTAGAAATATAGATTTAGTTAGTCATAAGTGTGCCATCATCTTATTTGAATTTGATAAATCATTTAAGTCCAGTTTATACATGTTAGTCGTTTATCTATGCCCCTTTACTAACCCTAGTTCTTTATTCTGAAGTTATATAATGTTGTTTGATTACTATTTATCTGGATAAATCCAAACATTTTCTGCTTTAAATTGAGTAGTGAATTGCTTCTTTTGGTGACTGAACTTAGTGGGAATAACCGGGGAGGATGATCGCTAATGTTAAGTGGGAACCATAAAACTAAGTTAAAAGACTGAAATAAATTGTGCCACAACCATTGTACAAATAAATAACCACTATACGATAAATATTGTTTATGAGATTTACTGATAGTTTGCTGATTACAATATTGTGGTGCGTAAAGAATTGTATCCTATTTAATGGTTAAGATAAATAGAGGGTAAGTGAGCGTCCTGCTCAATATTAGTATAAGAAAAGGGCTATGACATCATAGTCGTTAACTGTAATGCCACTTTTGACATTACAGTCGCTGTTTAGCACAGACGTATCTTTGCGCCATTAGATGATATCTTGTGTGAAGACTCCCCCATCTCCGTCGACACGCTTTATGAATTGTTGTTCCGACAATGCTCATTAAATTTATATACTTTGAAGAAAAGTGATAAATCACTTTCAATTTTATTAGTCAGACTACTTTTATCCAATTTTATGGTTGTGAGCGACGCGGAGGAAGTTAGGTTTTAAAAAAATGCATGCAGAGAGCATGGACGGAAGGATTGAGAAATATTTTGGTTGGAGGATTGTTTAAAAAGAAAGCAGTGTTAAAAAATTTGCACGGTGTATGATTGATAAAAGGGCTTAGGTAAACTTAGGCCTGAAGGCGTCTGTGAAGCTAACTTTTAACTATGCATTCAAAGCATGAGAAGGCCCTAATGGTAGCATGGAAAACAGTATTCTGCCCCTATTAAGAAGTTTGCGGAGCTTCCTCAACATATAGCTGTGATAAGATATCATTGTAAAGACAAGAGACGTTTGAGTTTGAAAGACGGACTCTTCTACAGTCTCTACTATATAGTGGGTCTTCAGATACTTACTGAAATGGCAGCATGCCATTGGAAAGGGCAAACTTTGCATTCAAGGGCAAACTTTCACAAGTTGAAGAGATCATTCCAATATTAAAAATAATTTTGGAAAATGTTTACAGAGTGAACTTGATATAAAAATTTCAGATCCGATTTTACCAAATCAAATTTTTTGCTAATAGGTTCTGAAGTACATGTATACCCAAACAATGCTAGCACACCACAGTATTTTGATTAATTCAATGATCATTTCAATTTTAATTTGCCCCTAAGGTAGACAATATCTCATTCAAACAAAACCAAAATATATACATACAAAATAATTTTTTTTCTTTTTTTTTCAATATGGCGACGGGTGTCGATGTTGTGTTTCAGAGCCCCAAAGATAAGAACAGTTCAATCGTAGTACTACGTCGAGAAGCTTATAACGATCTAAAATGTATGATAGAAGAGTGTCTGACAAACACCCAAAGCATAAAAGGTATTTATCGTGAAGGCCTGATTGAAAAATTATCCGTATTGGAGGCCAGACTCGAGAATGAAGAGGAAAGGAAACCCACGAATACTAAGGGTGACATCTATGGGTATGAATTTCATGAAAAATCGAAAATAATGAAAGAACCAGAGAAAGAAGGTATGATGATTAATATAGAAGAGACTCTCAAAAATGGTGATAGAAATGCTAAATGAACTAATTAAAGGAATGACCAAAATAAAAACAGATAGTGAGTCATTAAGATCAATATTAAAAGAGGAAACATCTCACAATATGTCAACTATTCTTGCACAAATAAAATGGTTTTAAAGATTCCCTTATTGAGTTAATACAAGAACTTTTGGAGAAAAAAGAAGAGAAAATTAGTAATCTTCTAAGGATGGTAAACGAGATTTTAAGAGAAATACCGGTAGTCAAAGAAAAGAACATTACCAGGGAAAAATATGTTGAACATGAATTAAATCACGCTACTACGTTTTTAATTACTGATAATATGAAAGATAATGAGCAAGAAAATACGTTGAATAAAATAAGTAAGAATTCTCAACAAGAGAGATTTAATGAGATTGAGCTACAGGAGGAGAAAAGAGTGGATAATATGAATGAAGAGAATATAGAGTTGATGCTGACGGGGGCGGAAAATGAAATATTGAAAAACCCGCAGGGGATAAAGGTAGATAATAAAGATAAAGAGCCATTTAATCGGACAAGAGACGACGTCACGGGTAATAAAGATAATAAAAGGGTAATAAAATCTAGTAACAACATGTCGAAGACAAGAGAAGTCAAAAATAGTCAAAACGGTAACCAAACAAATATATA
>JAHWFO010091316.1:977525-1035431 GCA_023313115.1 Rhysida immarginata
CGTACCATTACAAATCCTCACAGAACAACTAATGATTTATTCTTTAAATATATACTGGTCGACAGGAACTTGGAATATACCAACGAGGATGCCAAAAACCATCCTCCTAATGGCGATTGCCTTGTCTAAATTACTACGTAATCATAATATTCCAATATTAGAATGTGGCCGTTGGATAATGTGCTCCGGATCTTCCTCATGATTCATCTTTGCTAGGCTGAATGCTAGCAATATCGAAGACAGTGTACAGAATTATCCTTGGCTGGCCGAAATATCTTTAAGTACATATTAAGGTGCTAACCCGCATTTTAGGAAGACTATTGGTCATTACAGGAACAGAATGTTCGGAGGCCTAGCACGCCCATACCCATGTCTACAATTGATGAAAAATAAACAGACCTTTACAGTAAAATCATTGAAATTTCTTTATCTGAATGCTCACTCAATTATAAATAAAACTGATGACCTTAGTGTCTTGTTTTTATGTATGAATTCACATATTATAGCAATAACTGAAACTTGGTTAACAACGGATATTGATAGCAAGACCATTTACATTCAAGACTATAATATATATAGAACTGATAGAATAACACGTGGCGGGGGAGTTGCATTGTATGTCAAAGATGACATACCGTCAAAGGTGATCAAGAATAAAAGTGAGTAGGGACTAGAGTATTTCATGTTACAATGCATGATTCAAAAAGTAGAGTTGTTGATATTAGTTATTTATCGTCCTTCGTACATCCCCATAGAAAGCTGTACAGATATTTTTGCCGAGTTAAACCCTGATATATATATACAGTTATATTAGGGGATTTTAACTGTGACGAGCTTGTCCCTATGCCCGATATGACTCATTTGCAGATATCCATTGATAATTTAAATATGCACCAAATATTCAAAGTTCCTACTAGAGTAACATCAAAAACAGCTTCAATTATTGATCACGTATATGTTTCACAGGATTTACTTTGGCATAATTTATCTTTGATGACCATACCTCGTTGTGATCACAAAGGAATAAAATTTGATTGTACTTTATATTTTAACGAGTACAAACAACCGTCAAAGGAGATAGTAAATAGGTTTTCGTTTAAAAATATGAATATATTAATATTTCATGCAGCATTAAGTAAGTCAAATTGGGATAAATTTCAAAAGTTGGAAAATACGAGGGGTGATTGATAAATAAGGTCTTCATGGATGTACCTTTTTTATTTGTTAACCGATTTTCAAAATTCTTTTTGTATCTTATACTCACATTTGTCCTCTATGTAATGCACTATTCACTTTTCGACATGGTCCTCATCCCTTTCCACGCATTGCGCCAACGCGTGACTAGTTGGGTGAGCCCGTCGGAGAGGAATTCCGGAGTTGTTGTCGACACCAGGATTGAATGGCAGCTTTGGAACCTTTTCTGGAGTACGATAACGTCCGCCCGCACACGAGTCACCACACACCAGAGGCGTTGGAGCGCCTACAGTTCAAAGATGAAAAATTGCAATTCAAAAATGAAAGACTATGCACATTGCGACTTTCACCACTTCCCAAAGAAGAAAGAGCCCCTTAAGGGACATGAGTTGGTTCTGACAGCGAGGTAAACGCTGCCATTCAATCCTAGTGTCGACAACAACTCCGGAATTCCTCTCCGACTGGTTCACCCAACTAGTCACGCGTTGGTGCAATGCTTGGAAAGGAATGGGGACTATGTCGAAAAGTTAATAGTGCATTACATAGAGGACGAATGTGAGTATAAGATACAAAAAGAATTTTGAAAATCGGTTATCAAATAAAAAAGTTACAGCCATGGAGACCTTATTTATCAATCGCCCCTCGTAGCAACAAGAAACTAGAAGAATTTATAAATATAGTAATAAATTTGGCTTATGAGGCAGGA
The DNA here is from genome assembly GCA_023313115.1 of Rhysida immarginata. Taxonomy (NCBI): domain Eukaryota; kingdom Metazoa; phylum Arthropoda; class Chilopoda; order Scolopendromorpha; family Scolopendridae; genus Rhysida; species Rhysida immarginata. The sequence continues at coordinate 979,426 of JAHWFO010091316.1, forward strand.
ATGCAAAATGTTAATAAAACGAAGGAGGAAAAGACTAAACATTGGTGAACAAGAGAATTGTCCAATCTTCAGTATAAGAAAGTATCAACATACCATATTTTCCTTCGAAATAAGACTACGGAAACCCAGAGTTTGTTCAAACTAGCCAATAAAGAGTTTAAGCAGGCTCTGTGAAAGTCAAAAAGATCTCTTGTAATGACCCAATGTAACAAAATAAATATGTGGAAACTCGTATGGAACAATATCAATGAACCAAAAATTAAATTGACAGCCGATAAACATAATCATTATTTAAGATGGCTCAATGATCCATGTAATCTGCCGATACCTTTAAAAATAATTAGAAATACAGGAGTTATAAGAAATCAAACCTTAAAACCTAAGGCCCCGGGTTATTAAGTCATACAAAAAATTATTAGTGAAATAAAAATGACGGATGGAAAACAGGCCTCCATAATCCCAGGTAGAGTGCTTACAATGTTGAATCAATGTGGTTTAGAAAAAATCCAAGAACTGTGTAATGTAATAATTCAAGTGAAGAAATTCCTGGATAAGATGAAAATTGCCAACATTGTACCGATATATAAAAAAAGTGATCCAAATTCTATACAGAAGTATCACCCTATAGCTACGTTGACACCATTAACAAAAATAATCGAAAAGTGTATTTTTGGTGACATGATTGATTATATCTGGCAAAAAGTACCAATTCAACAACAAGGTGGCCACCCAAATACTAGAGTAAATTGGATACCAATTTAAATCTATATCCATGCCTTGGATGAAGGAAAGAATTTTATACTGATACAAACTGATATATCCAAAGCATTCGACACAATTTCTCGACAACAACTGTACGGATATCTTAGATCTCTAGGTGTTTCAGACGACTACCTCGTGCTGGTCAGAGACTACTTAACTGATAGGATGAATGTTATAGATGGTGATTCACCGACGTATTATAAATCGCTACGTGGTGTAATCCAGGGATCGACTATTGGACCAGTGCTATAGGCCTTTGCTACTTATTCATTATTTCAACTTGATTAGAGACTATAAATATGTAGCTATGTAGACAATTTGTTGTACTCATCTTATAATGATAATGAATGTGATATAATAAATGATAATGTTCAACATGATTTGAAACTTTTGAATGAATAACTGGTATAGTGTCCGTAGTATGAAACTCAACCCAACAAGAACAAAGATTTTAAAGTTATCACGAAAAGCGATAACGCAGGATACTTTAACTTTTTTTTAGGTTTCACCTTTGATAATAAATTACAGTTCAATAGCCAAAGTGAGAAAATAATAACTGGACTCAAATGCCGGAAATATGTAATCAAAAGATTAAGATATTATTTATCCCATAAAGAACTCAAAATGATTATCGAATCGAAAATTCTCCCGTTTCTGAATTATACCGTGATAGTTTGGTCAAGCGTATCCCAACATAAAATTCAGAGAATTAAGGTAGCATATAATGATGTCCTGAGAACAGCATTTAGAATCACGAAATATGATTCTATATCTCGTTTATGCCTTATACAAAAATTGCCTACAATAGAAATAATATGTGATCCTGGACTTTTAAATGAACTTACAGCAGCCCTCCGATGCAACCTTCACCCGGTTTCTTTTATACAGAAATGGCTTCTTAAATCAAACAAGTACCGACTCACGCATAGATACAAGATAGAGATACCACAGAGGAAATCAGTTTTTCTAGAGAAACATTTTCCATATAATGTAATATCAACATGGAATTCTCTACCAACTAATATACGCTGTATGGCGATAGAATGTGCTTCTCCAAGATGTTATGCCACATGTATACATTTTAAGAGACAAATCAAAGATTATTATTTTTCAAACTTGCAGATTAATATGTGAAGGTGAAGATTTTGAAAAACTTCGTTCTTAGTTTTTGACGACTGAGTTTTCCCTGATTTTATATTTTAAATTTTTCTTTTAACTTTTCCTCATTTCGAGCTTATTCCTTTGGAATGCATATATAATAATAATAATAATAATAATAATAATAATAATAATAATAATAATATAAGAAATCTTGTAAATATATAATTCTTACAACAAGCATCAGCAACAGGGCATCATGTATCCTACAGTGCATTTCAGATGCACCCTCACTAGAATTTTTTTTTTTCTAGTCATATATTTATAGAAATTAAATTATACTCGTGGCAAGGTCAACTTGAGACTGAAGAATAGCTTAATACAGTCCTATAATTGGCCTTTTGAATTTTTTTTTTAGTCCTTGTTTAATTGGGTCCAATATTATATAATTGATATTTTGTATTAAATGAATACAGTGCTTCCCCCCCCCCCTCAAGATTCTTCAAGCTGGAATTTCCCTGTTCCGGCTATTTCTCCCTGAAAAATAAAATGGCAGACAGGGACTTCAGTCGTCGATTCCACCCATTCCAATAAATATCTGAAAATTTGATTCCCATCCTTTTCAGGAGGGGATTTATCCACAGTTTTGAATTTCTCCAAGTCAGCAAATTCCCCAGACTGGTAGAGACTCGGAATTAACTTAGCACTACTTGGGAGGAACAAATGAATCAGATCATTTAATTTTAGCTCTGCTAATAATTTCATGGGAATTCAGTGTTGTCCTTTAAATCATTTCTTAAATAATAACTAATGATATGTTTTTACCTGATTAAAATCAAGACTGGTTTATTAACAAATTCACATGATGTTCACTTAACAGTGGGCTGCATCTGAAAAAAAATTAGTATTAATGAAAAAGATGTTTGTCTGCTTTATGCTTTTACAAGGTAACCAAAAATGTTCTTGCCCTTTGTGACACAGCATGCATTTATAAAAATGGCAAGACATTTTTTTTGGTTACTTTCTAAATCCTCTTTTTATTTTGTGAAATTTGTATTAGTAAATGTAAACATTTCCTCATATTTAATACACTATTTACCAACAACTCACTGATCATGAAATCAAAAGTTTATTCTTGTTTTTATTTTTCATATTGTACTTCTTATTGTGTAAATGAAAATTATGAAAAAACTTTTAACTTGTGAAATTATAAATTTCAATGAACATAGTAACTGGAGAAACCTGTTTGGTTCACAGTAAATAAAATAAACAAGTAAAAATAAATGCTATTCAGCTTCCCTCCCCCACCCCCACCCTCCCGATCTTTATTGGTTGGTTTGGTTTGTTTGGTATTAACGTCCTTTTCAACTGCCATGGTCATTTCAGGATGGCGTTATAGGGGCTGCAAATTTTGCCTCGCAAGGTTCTTTAACGTGCAGCCAGCAAACGACTACACAGGACCATCAGCTTTACTTCCCTTCCAAAAGACGTGCGTGATCTCAGAATTTTCCCCCTGAATAAATCCTCGTAGTCCTCGGCTGGGGTCCAACCCACATCCTCGGGCATCAGAGGCGATCACGCAAGCACGGAGCCACCGAAGCCTGTTGGAAAATATAATGATCTTATTGGAAAATGATATAATGACTTGTGCTTTTATTTAATTGCATTAAGTAAAAATAGTAAATAAAAACCCTTCATTTTTTGATTTTTTCCCCACAGCATGTTGAGTGATATTCCTTCTCACTGCTGATAAAAAATTTTTTCTTTTATCAGGGTTTTTGAGACCTGTTACAAGGTTCAAGCAACAGTTACAAAATCCAATTAACTAATTTGGTAAATTAATCTTTAATTTTTTTTTTTTTACCCAAATATGATTAAAAAAACAAACTTTCAAATAATAGATTTCCGTTTTTTATATTTTTTAGATAACTTGTTAAAACTGATCTCAAAGTTATGTTTTAAAAATGATGTAAACATTGAGGCTTCATTTAACCTTCCGTCAGGTGCAATACTGTTTGTCACATCTTCAGGCGCAATGAGCCTGTTAGGCACATTCCATTAAAAGATCTGATTGTTACCATAGAACCTTTTTTTATTTTTTTAAATCATCCTTCCATTAAAGAAAAACGGTTTTTAAGAGTTTTCTGTTAATTTAAAACGTAAGAGTTATAAAAAAATGACAAATTCACAAAATTTACAAGAGCAGTATAATTGAGAGGGACAGTGTGCCTGATAGGCTTATTGCGCCTGAAGATGTGACAAACAGTATTGCACCTGATGGAAGGTTAAAAAAAGATGTAAAGTACAGTAGAACTTGGTTAAATGAATAAAATAATTCAATTTAGTGAATCGATTTTTAAAAAATACATGACTCAGAAACTTTGCAAAATTAGTTGCAATGCACCTGACAGAACACTTTTATCACTGTCCTCAATCAAAAATTTTTGACATGAACTAACGAATATGTATGAAAAGGTCACTAAATAAGAGACAGCTATTCAAACTTTCAAGTGTTTCTGGCATGTAGGAGGGCGAAAGCGATCTATAATAAGAGAGCTGTGCCTATTAGATCAGTTGCGCCCGACGGAGGGTTAAAATGCCTTCCTAGTCGACTTATTAAAATGACCATTAGGAAAAATGAACATCAGATGAAAACATCATCCTGCCCCCTCCTTGTCAACTTTTTTCATTTCAACTCTTCATCTAAATACTGGAGTTATAGCACAAACGAATGTGTATACGAAATTTTCGAAAACACAAATCCAGTGGCAATTTTTGAAATCTCTCAAATTAGTCCCCTTTCCTATATCAAGTTAACTTATCTGCTGTAAATTTTATGTATTTGAAAATGAGGAATGGAGTTTAATGAAGAAATAAGCACAATAGAATACCATATTTAAAAACCGTCGAATGGAATAATCAGGGAGAGTGGAGATTCAAAAGTCATTTTATTTTCTTTATTAACATTTTCTTTATTTATGTTTCCCCCTAACATTTTCATCACTGAAAACTTTCTATTACCATATCTGAAAGAATTTTATTTTTCTTATGTTTCATTGTAATTTGAAATTTCAAGGTTTTTAGTTTAAAACTTCATTTAAAATCTAAATTAAGTTTTTGTTATAGCACTTGTTTGGGGCATTTGGAGGGCAAGTCCAGGAGGTGTTTGTCCTGATGTCAGTTGTTTTGGGGACTGTTGTTCAGAGGGCAATTGTCCGGATACTTAAATGTACACCCTTGGACAAAATTATAAACTCACATTTTGCACACAATTTTATTGATAAAGACAAAATTACTTTACAAACCTGATAGGCAAACATATTCAGATATCAAATGACCATTGAAACTTGAGCCATATTTTTGCATTCATAAATCCGTGAAAAAAAAAGGGATGTATATTCAGTTTGGCGAAAATTATGAAGGCATTTCAGTAAGTAATGTGTAATTGATTAACTTGAGAATAAAATAAAACTCTTTTTCCACAACGAAACAGGAAATGAACAAAAAGAAAAAGACCGAAAATAAAATGAAAAAATACAACCTGAGTCTGTAGCGATTTTCAAAAATTCGGACCTTTTTTTAGTAGCAATATACGTCTGACCTTTTCCCATAATGGGTTGGTCGTTGACCCCCCTCGACTTCCCTCCTGACTACGGCCCTGAACAGCAAGTTTGAATCTTGCTAAAGAAAAGATGTCCTGGGCTCACAAATGGTATGGAATGATTTTTTGGGATGAGAAGAGATTTAACCTAGGATGGGATGCCAACTGCACTGAACTATGAAAGAAAAGAAGGTTCAAATAAGCCGTCAAATAAATAATGGTTCAGTTATGGTTAGTGGCTCGTTTCCCTCTAAGGGTAAAATGGATTTGGTAATGTTTGATGGTCAAATGAATTTCTTGGGTTATAAACGGCTTCTACTGATGGAACAACAACGTAGAGCTTATGTTCAGATTCTTAGAGGAAGAAATTGGATTTTCCAACAAGATAACGCTCACTGCTACATCTCAAACATGATGATTTCAAACAAAATCGTATTAATATTTTAGCACATTCTCCAGACTTCAATCCAATTAAAAATGTCTGGGGACAGCCTGTATGCCAGATTTACAAAGATCGTAGTCAGTTTCAACTGTTCAAGAAATGAAAAATGCAATTATAAATGGATGGGAAATTACCGTATTACAGTCGAATACTTTCATATTGTTCCTGATACCAAACAGAATGTTTGAAGTTATAAGAAATAATTAAGGCCCCATGATTTAATAAATAAGTAGAAACTACATGTATTTGTATTGCAGACTGAGTTTATAATTTTGGCCAGAGCTTTTTTATTGTTCTACCATTTTTTATAACTTTATGAATGCCAAAACATGACAAGTTTTAGTGTTATTTGATAGTTGAATACATTTGCCTATCAAATTCGTAGAATATTTTCTTTTCTTTTTCATTAATGTTTTGTGCAAAATGTAATTGAGTTTATAATTTTGTCCAGGTATTCAATGAAAATAACTGTTATCAGTGGCATTTTATGAACTTTCGGTTTGCAAAGACGCTGCATTGGCACAGCTTATCATGGCTTCGAAAAAGAATAACTGTGACAATCCACTTCGTGCAAAGCGAGCATGAAAGGTTTCTTCACTTGTAAATGAGTTGAAAGTTGACTGAGGGAAGGAGTAATACTGATGTTGGCCGGATAGTTGGAGTAAATGAATCTGCTCTTCACGTGAAAGAAAAACGAAGAAACCATCATAATAAAAATAAATAACAATTACTTTTAATTTTGATTCGACTGGAAACTTGATATCCCCTAACCCCCGTTTCTCATAAGACTATGGTCTTGTTATCTGCAAATTCAGTAAATGCGGAGTTTTTTGGAAGCCAAACCCTTGCAGATAAAGAGCGATTACTGTGTATATGTATATTTTAAAAATATCAATTTCAACAGCTAAATTACCTTCATTCTCAATGCTACAGGAATGGCTAGGAAACGTTTTAGCTCTTGATGAGTATCTGTAATTGTAAAAAAAAAAAAAAAAATAGAGAATAATTTATTTAGATAAGCTGTGTAATTATATTAAAAAAAAAAAGTTACTTCAAGAATGTGCTTACCCATTATCTAGAAATTTTACAATGAATATCTGGCTTATCACAATTTAATTTCGTTTATACAGTAATCAAGGTCAATTCAATGCAAAAAGAGATTCTAATTTTTTTTTTTTTTTTTTGCATTATAAATATATATAAATTTTTTAGAATGAACTCGGGTTGTTTGAATATAGCAAAGCTAAAACAAGTGAAGATACAACAAATCTGTTGAAGGCACCATAAAGAATAGGGTGACCAGATTTTTTTTCATGCAACCGGGGACGCCACTAGGAGGCAAACCAGAAGGGCTGTGGCTGGAAGTCAGTTGACGTTCAGGCACAGGTGCCAGAAGTGGATTATATTTAGAATACCATGATAAATATTCATTTGAGCTTTATAAAACATTCTTAGGCAATTTCAGAAGGGGAATGCAACAGCTGTTGAAAAGCTTTGCTTGTCGAAATTTTATTTCACTTTAATGTTACAAATTAACTTAACGTGATGTCTATATTGTTCAGTTATTATCAATTAATGGCAGCAAGATGGGAGAATCTTTTTATAGTAAATGAAACGTGATCGCATTGACTTTTTCAGCAAATGACTGTCACCATCTTGTTTTCGAAAATTCACTTTTCCACTAATTTTTGCAGACGGAAAAGTGGACGGGAAATTGAGAAAAAAAGAGCGAATTAATGTACTGTCTGTTGTATATGCTTTACTGCAATGTACCAATATATTAAAATTTATAGGGAGTGCAAGTGACTACATCATAGCTGACGTCATTTGCCCGATGAAGGGTCAGAGAGGGTCCTTCTAAACATTGGAACCACACAATATACGTACTAATTACGTTGAAACAGGCAGTCAGTAAAAATGATATCTCTTAAATTTATATAATCTCTTATAAATGTGAATTTGCATAATTTATATTAAGACATTTAATACTGTTATATTATTTATAAATTAATATTAAAACGCTTTTTAATTTCTTAACAAAAGAATGCCATCGTTCGCAGCTCTTTCTTTCTTTGGGAAAACGATAGATGTGTAAATTGCTGTTTTGGCTCCTTCATGAGCATAAGGAACTGAACAATTTCACATCTCATATGTGTTATAAATACAGGGTTTTAACAAGGCGATTTTATTCCATCTCTATGTTGGAGCCAATGTTAAGTCCCAAAGCGAAAAGACTCGTTTGGAACCAATTCGAGTCACATGACTGAAGACCCCAGATTGATGTAAAACTTGTACTCCCTATACACTAATTTTGCTTGAAATTTGTTTGAAGTTGTCCCATTGTATTTGCAGTAACCTCTTGCAATTTCCCCAATTTGCTTTTTATATAACCTCTTGCAGTGATCTCTTGCTTTTGCTTTTTTTACAATTTATACATTGGTCAGTATGTCACAGTCAAATACACTATAGATACAGTCTTAATTAGCGAGATAGCCCTTTGTCGTCAGCAGCACTGCGTGTCGGTCCAGAGTTTCATTGTTGGATATTGTTATTGGGTATAGGCGTAGTCCAAGGTAAGTAGAGTATAAGGTATGCTCGATTACTGCCTAAGGGGCTCTGGCTGACGTCATTGATGCTCACCAGATGGCAGGAGCATCGATGGCGTCAGCCAGAGCCCCTTAGGTAGTGATCGAGCATACCTTATAGTTTGCTTACCTTGGGCGAAACCTAAGAATAACACTAGGCCACGGTGTAAGATAAATTAATAACTTCAGGGATTATATAATTTCCAGGGATGTTTCTGGGGAGGCTTATTCACCAAGAACAATGCAGGCAATCCAGGGACTGTTCCCGGAAAGCGGGGATGTCTGGTCACACTAATATAGGAAATTAGGTAGGGGCTAAACAATGGTGGGTCAAATTTGACGTTTGACGTCAAATTTTCCACCTTGTAATTTGTAACTTTGTAACCATTGCAGGTAGAAAATAATTTCCAATTGTTCAGTTGTAGAGCTCAAAACGCTGATTTAAAAAAAAAAAAAAGAAGAGATAAAAAATAAGCGTAAAAATAAACCCACTACAACAAAATGAAATTTCAGTGCTCAAGCTATATTGAGTTTTGTCAATGAATGAAATACTCAATATGGTGTCATTCTGCAGCAATGCAATAACTATGCACGGTATTTCACAGAACCCATCACATTCACCATCATGATGAGTGTTATGTCTGTACAAGCTTGCTGAATTCATTATTTCAAATCATTTACTGATGCTGGTATAGTGGCATACACCTTGTGTTAAAATTTCATTTTGTTGTACTGGGTGTATTTTTACACTTGTTTTAATGTCTTTTTTTTTTAAATCAGCATTTTGAGTTCTACAACTGTACAATTGGAAATCTTTTTCTACCTGTAACTGTTACAAAGTTACAAATTGCAAGGCGCGAAATTCGAGCCCAAAGGTCAAATTTGACACCAGCATTGTTTAGCCCCTACCTAATTTCCTATATCTTGCCTGCAACAGATTTTTTCTGTCTCCACTCGTTTTGACATATGTGAGGGATACAGACTTTTGACTCACCTTGTAGATTAATGCATTCACATTTTGCATTTTCATCAGTATGCACTTAAAATGCTAATATGTAATTAGTTAGCTTTCAAGCTTCTTTTGTAGACAATTTATTGTTCTGCTAGAGCATAGGTGAAAATGTAGTCTGGAGATTCAATACATGAGATGCTACATAAGTTGTCTATGTTAAAAGCATGGATTCTCTAAATTGATCCCTTTTAATGACTGTCCTTGCACTTTAATGATCATCATAGCAAATGCAAGCCTACCTGTTTTCTGATTGGTTAACTTTTCTATGTATCACTTTGTGTTTTATTACTTGTTGTATTTCTGCTGACTGATGGTCACGAGGTGGCTGAAATGCAATCCAGTCTAGGAAATAAGTAGAAGGGTCACTTACAAGGGATTGGCAACTATTTTTTTTTTTGCAGGCAAATTTGTTTAACTACCCTGTACAAACATTTCATAATATATATATGAAAACACACAATGTACTTCACCAATAATATCTGTCACATGGGTTACTCAAGAAGTATTGTAGGAGATATATTCAATAAGTAGCAAATTGAATATAATGGGACTAAACAAATGAATTTATCTCAAAAATATTAACTGTGGTGGTTCAAGCAAGTATCCCACTGTCATAGCAGGTGCAAAATATCCTTCTCACAGAAGATCTTGGCTTGTTGTTTGTATCAGTTCCGAACCGCTTCTTGCACTTCTCTGTCCGTATCTATTACCGTGGAGTGACTTTGTTTTTAGGGGTGGTGGTGATCCTGGTGCTTTTTGCAGACTTTGGTGCTTGTATTCAAGTTCATAATGGTACCACTAGCTCTTGTCCCCTGTGACAATTCTTGTCATGAAATCCTCATCATTATGATAACGCTCCAAAAAGTCCAATGACATGGCCTTGCAGAAGGCTCCTTGTGCTGGTTCCAAATGATGGGGCACCATTTCGCACACTCTTTGCAGTACTATAATGTTTCCGTGATAATGGTGTGAACAGTTCTGACACTCAGATCAATCTCTGCAGCTATTCTGGACCTCGTGTTCCCTTGTGTAACTTCTCATCAAACCACCAGGCACAACACCTACACCCTCTAGCAGTATATGCAATTATATATCTTCACCATATATTTATCTGCGTCCTGTATAAAATTCACTAAGATCCTGAACACCAACTGTCTGTATAAGCCTGCAGCTTGAAACTTAATGAATACGCCTCACAGATAAAGGGGAAGAGTAAAAATCATAAAAAGACTTTGTCGTAAAATTTTGTGCACAGTTGCCTGGTCAACACCTGTTTCTCTTGTCAATTCCTGTAGAGGCCATTGTCTGTCATTCTCTAAGTATTGTGCAATCACAGCATGAGCAACATCAGTATGAACAGTTGTATAGGATTCTGTACGAGGCATGTTGCTACTTGCTACTTGCCCATGCTGGAAAGCTGCTACCCAACTTGCAACACTTCTGTATGGGAGTGCATGATCTCCAACAGCTTCTATAAGTTGTAGGTGACATTCCTTAACTTTTGACCATAAAGCACTGCTATTTTTATGTACACATGTTGTTCTAGCAGACTCACATCCATGCATGACAACGGTTGAAAACCAACCGACTTTTGCGCAACTCTTCCTCTTCAGTCCTTGAACATCTAGCAGCAGCAATAAGTACCATTGCCTCAATGTCATTGCTGCATATCTAAAATATTAATTGCGGTCTGGAATTCTGCTGAAAAAATAGTTGCAGTGACTTTGTTATAAGTTATGCTATGGTTTATTGTATTAATTTGTTATAGAATGGTTAGTTTGTAATGTGAGTTTAAGATGTTGATGTCATCATCATTGTTGTAAGTCTTAAGATTAATGCATTGTTTAGGTTGCACATGAAATTACGCTGCATGCAGTATTGTTATAATAAAGGATGTTTCTAAATTATCTCCCGTATTATACATGTTTATAACTTAAAAACTATTACAGATTTTAACATGATTTTTTTTATTCACAAAGAAAAATTCAAAAATTTCTTAGCATGCTTTAATAAATTTCAATGTGCCCCCCATTTATGGCATGAAGGACATCAAAGCGAAACTCGATTTCCTCCCATGTTTGGGCTAGCAATTTGGTGCGGTTTAATGCATGATCGAGTAATCTGACCTTTCTTTTTCGCTGAAGACACCATTACCGCTACAACCTACCTAGATATGCTGGAGAACTACCCGATTCCACAAGTGGAAGAACTGCAGCCCAACATAGTCTACCAACAAGATGGATATATTCCTGACTGGGGCCTGCAAATTAGGCAATGCCTTGATATAAACTTTCCAGGACAATGGATTGGAAGGGATGGGCCAATCCCTTGTCTTCTAGCTCACCCGATGTGAACCTTCTGGGTTTTTTTTCCTGGGGATATGTGAAAGACAAGAGTGTACAAGACCAACATTGATGACACTGAAACTCTCAAACACAGAATAATTGAAACAATCGCTGAAATCACCCCCGAAATGCTAGCCCGAACATGGGTAGAAATCGAGTTTCGCTTTGACGTCCTTCACGCTATAAATGGGGGGCACATTGAAATTTATTAAGGCATGCTAAGAAGCTTTTTGAATTTTTCTTTGTGAATAAAAAAAATCACGCTAAAATCTGTAACAGTTTTTGAGTAATAAACATTTTAACAGCCCATTTCGTGGACAGGGAAGTTAAGGTGGTGATCTCGGAAATAGTGACGTGAAATGTAAGAAAACAGTATAAATGTCTGTAACTTAATCAAACTAGGCTAAATAAACAAAACATTAACACACAAAATAACAAGTCAAGTCTTGAATTGTGTCCCCTTAAGTAGCGAGGGCTCGTTTATTCAACAACAGTTAAATTGAGACTAATAACAGTCAATTAAATTCAGAGGTCAACGCAAAAATAAAAAAAGGTAATAAGAACATCGTACGCAAATGTAAATACTAAATGGTCAGTTCTGATTAAATACTTTAACAAAATCAACACAGATTATCCAATTAAAGAAATCAAAGTCTTAAACAAAGGTTATAGTCTATTTGGTAAATTGAAATTTGGTGGATGAAGGATATAAATGGGTGCCAAGAAAAAAAGAATTATCCTTCCACTTCTTTCATTATTCACTGTTCGATGTCACAAGGATGTCTTTTCATTCAATAATAGGGTTATCAATCCTTAGATATGCTTTCGAAGTCTATTCTGGTAAGTTCTCCTTTAGTCTCTTTTTTTTAATTTTGATATCATTTTAAATTATTCTCTTTACTTGTTTAAAATTTATTATTTTTTTTCTTCTCACAAAAGTTACCAAGATATTTGTATAATGTCTAAGATCTTAAAATTGTTTTTTCCTTTAATCTCTATTTTGGTAAGTTATCACACTGGCATTTCCTCTGGGAACAACTAGCAGGAAGACAGTAGAGGAGTCTCTAGAAGGTAGAGGTGTGCATTGGTTTAAAAACCACCATCGGTGGCACCATCGATGGTATGAACCATCATCGAAACACAATCGATGGGTACAGGAATACCATCGATGGGTTCAGGAATACCATCGATGGTTCTTTTAATTTTTTTATCTCAATAAAATAGCATAAAATCACATAAAATAGCTTAGACTACAACAGACATTTTATTACTGATAATTTGACAAATGTAAAAGTTGGGTTTAACAAAATTTATGCAACACAATCAAAGGCATCGATTGTAAAACCAACAATTTCTCCAAATGCTTTGGACTTAACATGGTCCTTTTTTTTCCAATGGACGCCTGGTGTGCAGGAGTCCTTATCGGTTTGAAACTGTCTGATCGAGAATCTGACACTTCTCACCTTATTTATTTGGTATAAACCAATGGGAGGCCAGCGCCAAATCTCCAAACCGCATTGGTCGTCTCGTCTAGTGATTGACTGGTGATTTGACTTAACCAACCATTTACCATCGAAGTACAATCGAAATTTCCATCGATGGTTTGTAAACCACCATCGCTGGCAATCGGTGTTTTATAAAAATCGTTCGATGGTTGAAAACCATCGAAATTTCGATTGATCGACAAACAAAACCATCAATGGATCGCACACCACTACTAGAAGGTGATGGTAGAAACAATGTTAACAAGATGGGAGGGGTTACTACGTACTGGGATACACACGCTAATCAAACATTCATACAGGAACCGTTAGTACTGGGAGGGAACACGTGTTTGCCCCCCCCCCCCGGTACGGTCACTTTCACTTACAAGGGAACCCACATAGCCTAGCCGTGCACTTTTTTTGCACGCAAGCACACCGTGGAAGCGATAGCATTGCGCGGCAGCGGAGTTCTCCGGAAATGCAGAGTTCAACAAACATAATGGTAAAATAGGAAGCAAAATCGTTAGCAGTGATCGCCAAAGAATTGCAGTCAGAGCACTGTTATTAAGCATAAAACCTTAATTTTGCTGTGCAATTATTCGTCTCGAAATAATTTATAAGATGAGGTAAGCCTCCATGAATACTATTTTTATTTAAAATTATAAAGACCATGATACATATCCCCTCACCAATGCAACGTATCACTCGATGTTGCACATGAAGTCCAGTGACGGAAAATTTACGAAGATTACCGAATTACTTAATAAAATGAAATAATAAATATATTAAGGAAATGGTTATTAACTACTATACACATTTTTTACTGGATAGCAATTAGCTAATTGTAATAATCTATTTTTAAAAACTAAGTTTGTTTAAAAACTTGAGAATCCATTGATTTCATGTGAAGTGGATTCGTGCTTATTGCTGAGTATGAAGTTCTGTTGAGCCCATTAATACACACAGTACGCTTTAACGATGGAGTCCTTGTGTGGCTATGTGTGCTCAAGTTTTTTCGTTTTTGTGATTTATTTTGAAAGAAACAAAATTTCGCACTTTCTTATTTTGCAAGCATCTATACGAGCTTCAGATGAGTAACATATTTCAATTTGGTGAAAATCTGTGACATACCTGTTCGAGGGATTCCCTTGTTAGTAGGAACATCGGTTAAAGAAATCGTCCTCGTGAATTGCCAAATAAACGGAAATCATCGGGTTTACTCAAAGGTAAGTAAACAACAGTTCATCGTCCATGAATATCCTTTAATTAAAATCTTATTTCCACTTTGATAGTTCTAAATTCTAGGTCAAGTCAATAAAAGGGAAACTAAAATAAAACTAGTTCTTTAGTTAAACATAAACTTATTGAAAAGGTTTCTTAAGAGTCACATATTTTTCAAAAAAATTCTAAAATATCTAACTTTCTTTTCTATTTCTATAGGGTCTTGAATAGGGTTAATTGATCCCAACATCCAACAAAAATTTTCTAACGGGATGAAGGTTCTCGGTGGGTCGAATTCGTCACAATTAAAGAAATGTTTGTGATGTGGTTACGTTAAAAGGGGTCCCTGGCCAAATTTACAATGAGTCAATGCTTTACCTTATCTTCAAATGTTGGTGTTGATCTTACGGCATCTCGATCCTGGCTCCAACGATGTCGCGTGGAACAGGAATCTCTCGTCTGCAAGAAAGCTTACATCACCATCGAAAAGAAATCCTTAAAATCAGAGTAAACGGGAAAGCACAGGTTGTCCTTATCAGAAGGTCCTCAAGTCAAAATCGTAGAAGGGTAATCCGTTGCCATTCTTTTCCATCTGGTTCGCTATCCACCAACGCCAATGGTCTTGGTGCGAAGGTAGACTAACTGGCCTTCCTTTTTGAAGTCCTCTCTCTTCTTTTCGTGTACGTCATTGATTTTGTTTCATTTTTCATTCTTGGTTAATCATCGTTTTAGCAATATTCTCATGGAAGCTATCAACAATCAAAGCATATCATTGTTCTAGACTGATGTCTGATTCAACAATTGGTGTCCGATAAAATTATATAAACTAAATTCTTTGAAAATAAATAAAAAGAACTAAAACAATTTGTCTTGGCTTTCTTCCTTTCCAAATTTGTAAATTATCATTAAATAAGGCTAGACTGAATAAATAAATATATTTTCATTCTAAGTCAGAGTCAGAGTCACTTTCTCATACTAGAGTCATTATTTTGTTTACGAATGGCAAAGTTATGAAACGAAAGTGGCAAAAGGAGTACCGTTGCAACATGTATAATATGGGAGATAATTTAGAAACACCCTGTAGAACTGTTGAACTTGAAGAGAAAATCTGCTGCTTGTAAGAACTGTAATGTATATTTTCCATTCTTTTAATTAAAATAAAAAAAGAAACTAGAAATTATTATGATGTTTAATTCCACAACAAGTGACCCTTGTATATGTGGGCAAGAAGTCTCAGTCTCCATTCTAGTGAATACTATTCACAGTAGGCTTCCAGTTCTTGACCAGCACTCAGCAATTTCTAACTATATCCCTGATGAGATATTGCATCATCCCAAGAAATTGACCATCTTGAGCAACATGACTTATAGAGCCTTAAGATACTCAACAAAGGAAGACTGTAACTAAGAAATGGAAAATATAATGAACATAGCATGAAAGGGGTACAGAAATATGTATGCTGTATTGTTGCTATATATAAAAACAATGGTAAAAATTAGTTACTGAAAGAGCAATTCACTTACTTTGGGAAAAACCACACAGAATCACCAATTTGTTTATAAAAAAGAACCAATACGGCACACAAAACAAAGAAAACAAGCAGTACAAGGCGAAAAAATTGTGACATGGAATATCAGTTTGATTGGTATTTTGGGAGGCATATAATATAAAAAAAACTGTAATGTGTATTTTTATGGCATTTTGTCTGTAGTCAATTAGTTGTTTATGTTTTAAGGGCTATTGTTTTGGTATAATTTGATGGTTAAAGCTCCTCCGTGTTGGTGATTGCTTGCCAACAATCAACTCGGTCGCTGTAATGGAGTGATTGTTGTAGAGCCACGCTTTTCGGAGACGAGATGCTAGAGTTCCGGGCTTATCTTTTATAGAGAGATAAAAATTTCCGATTGTTGTCATAAAAAATTAAGATGAAAAATTTTTTAGAAAGGAGAGAGCGAGCTGGCAGTATAAGATAACTGCTGTGTGTGCTGGCGTTGGGAACATCAGTAGAGGTGGCCATGTTGGTTATGTTCGATTTTTTCTTTTGGCCTGTTATTCTCTGTTGGTTTACACCTTTGGAGTGAATTGCCTATATGCCCTGACTAATAATTTCACTTATGATGATGGCATTAAGGAATCAGATTGCCCAAGATAACTTATCACCCTTTGAGATGTATAAGGAGGTATTGTTGATTTCCATTGGTGAGAAACAGTTTTCTTTCCTTTTGTGATGACATGTCTGCAGCCTTGCTTGGATATTGACAATTAATTTGTTTGGCTAAATGTCATTGAAGGTTGTGTGGCCACTAATATGCTAACCACAGCATGAACAAATTCTCCCTCCCTTAGTGAATATACAGGGTGATTCAAAATGACGTCCGGCATTTCAAAATTTTACTATGCGTTTATTTTATAACATAAACTAACCAGACAGGGTTTTAATCCCTTGAGTCACCCGGACAATGTCAAGACGATAGTCAATCTCATCCCAAACTCCTTTCAGCATGTCTGCTGTTACTAGTCCGAAAGCAGAAATGTTTACAAAAATATCCAGAAATTGATCATACCACTTACGGATGCTTTTGTCAGTAGGGCAATCTTTATGAAATTGCCTACAAAATGCCCGCTGGATTAAAATTATCGTTTGTTTTTACGCAATATGCCTTTTCATTTACAGCCGCCATCTTTACTTTTATTGCGACACTAGCGCTACCACAGCCTCCAATTGCAGGAAGGTTAAAAATAACCGAGTTTTCCTGCATTTTAAACCCAGTCTGGTTACTTTATGTTATAAATGCATAGTAAAATTTTGAAATGCCAGACATCATTATGAACCGCCCTGTATTTCAATATATTTGACGCAAAATGGAACGCTATATTATAGCGAAGTTCGCGGAACTGAACTCACAATGAGGAGCCGTGTCAAGTAGACACGCAGAGCATTATAACTGCATTAATGACAGTTATGCTGGGACATTTGTAAATGTTATTACAGTAGAATAGTTAATTTATATTCTTATTTTGTGAGCATTTGGCTTCGAGTGGAGGTTCCACATGCAGTGCACGATGGTAACGAGTCAGAGAGCACATGTGAAACGTGTATGGATCTATTAGCATGTGTAAAAGGCGGCACAGAGTTACCTGAAATTTGAGTCAATGCTATCCCGTTCAGTGGCACTGGTAAGTCAATGTGACCAAATGGATCCCAGTGGTCTCCGTGGGCTGGGTAGTGATATTGTGACGGAGGGGGGAAGGAAATGCTATGTGTTTACCACCACCCAACGTTCAATTATTCTTTCTAATTAAACATAATATGTGCCAAGTTCTACATAATAAAGATCAGGAGATAGTTGCGGACGCCAGTAGGAAAACTCCTACGAGTTATTACTAAATACAGCATAATGAGTATCAGTAATGAAATGAGGGTTTTTCTATTGTGAGAAACTTCAAATAAAAGAGATTCAGTTACTCAAAATTCTAAAGGGACACCCCTCCCACCATTGTATTAACAAAATGAAAAAATAGTATTAGCGTTAAAGCAAAAGAAGGAAACGGCTTTATCATTAAACAACTCTTTATTCAGTTAAATTTCTACGATGAAAGTAAAAACAAGAAATTTTAGTGGTTAGTAAATTCAAAATTGAAAGAGGATAAATTAAAAGAACAAATTACAAATCGAAGCAATTAGAATTACATCAGTTAAGACATTCAATGACTTCACGCATTTATCTATATACAGTTCTTGTAAACTTAGCTGTTGTTGTCGAAGCACCAACGAGATGTTTCCGACGCCCATGGTGAGTCCACTCGCCTTGCTGTGCACGCTGTACCTGGGTGCTGCCAAGTCGATGCGGCTCGGTTAGCATTCGGCCTCGCCTCCGCTATCTCCCACGGTAGGCTCCGAGATGCTTCTCCCGCCGAAACGCCATCGCCACCACCGCACTCGTTGCCAGTTGAGTAGCCATACGCTTTCTAATCGCCTTCGCTGGCATGCGATTCGTGCTTCTCGATCTCATTGTCTCACCTCCGGTGTAGAACATCGACCAATCATGCGTGAGGCCGATCGACGTGGGGAATCTCCCACAAGATGTGGGCTCGAGACGCACGCCTCTTCAGCCCTTGCTCTGTCTCTCTCAACAATCAAGTCAAATTTTCCAGTCACCCAAAAAATTCTCGATCCTCTATTTATTTCATTTTTAAAATGCAAAGACAGAGTAAATTTCCACCAATCAGTGCTCTTCGCCTTCCTAACTGCGCCATCAGTCGTCCCAGGAGTCACTACGATTTTCAATCGTTTCCCGCCCAACAAACGGCTCGTTGCCAAGGCAACATACGAAAGCACCGCTCCTACCCCCCCCCCTTTTTACTTGTTCTCGATAGAACGCTTGAGCAAAAAAAATGAGACGAACAACGACAGATTGTGAATTACAAGAATAAAATTGTCAATAAACGGAACTTCAGGTACCCCTTGTGACAGACAAATAATCTTTAATAAAGCATTAAGATATTATAAAACAAGATATCACAATAGCAAACAATAACATTGTCACAAAGTTGACCATTCACTCAGAACAAAATTAAACCTAACCAAACAAAGAGAAAATAAAGCCAGAGTTTTATTAAACTACATCCCAAATCAATCACAACAGAACAATAAAATGAAAACAACACAGATTTGGCAAACAAATCTGTAGTGGCGTCTTACCAGACGTCACAATATAATGGCTTGTATGGGGTAAAAGTGGAAAGAATATAGGGGTTTATAGTGCTCCTCCCATGGGCTAATAAAAGGAGCACATGATGCTGTTGGAGCGTTGCAAGAGCCTACTTTTAGAGTATAGTCAAGCCTGTGAAAACAGTGGTACATGGTAATCTCCGGCGCTGGGTGTTCATTGACCCTATATACTGTGCTGTAGAAGTTCACTCGAGGCACAGCAGTTTGCACGTGGATCCTGGTGGATGTTAATGAAGGCATGCTTGATTATAATGGTACCAGGATGGTGTATAGGAGTCTTTGATGATAACTTGGATTAGTAGAGATAATTATAGCTGAAGTGCATATATGACATTTTCTATGATAATTTTGCCTATTTATTGATGTTTAGTAAACTTAATTATTTTCATTTTGATGTAAATGTATCATATATTGCATTGATTAATGTTTATTATATTTAATATGGGACCCAATCTTATTAAAATATAAATTTTGTATTCTTTCTTAACATTAAAATTAGTTTTTGCACAACCCTTTGCCTGGTCCTTGCTTCTGCCCACGTTATCGAGTCCACTAACCCTGGTGGGGTTTCCAGTAAGGGAAACTTTTCTTGTTGATTGAGCAGTGCAAGCAGCCTGCTCACCACGCCCTCCCTAGCACGTCACATATTTGGCTCCCAAACAGGGACTCAGTAGTCTGGAAAATGCCGGATTTTTGGGGTTAGAAAGGTCCAGAATGGAGTGCTGTAAGTGTATACGGAGAGAACATGTTCCGGGGTGGTGCACCCCTGGTAGGGGTGCTAGAGGTGTGTCAGCCCATAGAAGGGCTACAAATTGCGGGAAGGGGGGACAGTCAAGAAAGGGGCCATCAAATGTCTGCTGCTTGAGTTCACAGACTGCTTTGACAACGAGCTGACAAAGGTACGAGGGGTGCATGATTACTGTGCTGAGTAGAATATTGATAAGTCAGTTCTGGTATTCGTCAGGCAGTAACGCATTCTGCACACATGAGGCATGTCTGGGAAGAAAGTACTGTTTTGGAAAAAACACAAAAACATTTTTTATCAAAACAAAACTTATTTTTACATGAAAGAGCATTTCTTAAACTATTTTTCTACATAACTGCCACCGTTTTTCAGACATTTGTGGTAGCGGGAAACCAACTTTTCTATGCCCTCTTCATAGAAAGATGCCGCCAGTGAAAATGCAGTTTTTTAAGTCGTCATCGCTGAAATTTTTGGAAACTCATTACAAAGCATATAAGAACCATCTGTTTTCATAAATTTTCTCATTTACTTTTTCAACCAAATCATCATTGACAACAGAAGGCCACCCACTCCATGCTTCGTCATGGACATTGGTTCATCCATTATTGAACTGCCTAACCCACTTTCTCACCATTCCATCAGTCATTACATTTTCCCCATAAACATCTACAAGTTGACGATGAATTTCAGCTGGCTTAACATTCTTTGCGTTCAAAAACTGTATTACAGAATGCGCTTCACAGTCCACGGGCTCAGAAATTGTCTTAAACATTTTCAACGATCATTAACAAATGTAAACACAAGACAATGAGGCTGTAATGGCATCAGTGCAAAGATAATGAACCAGAGAGACGAGTGTGCATGCTCAGAACTGTGACACAAGCAAACACTACTGCAAGTAGAACGAAATGGTACTTGTTGACAAGCAAGCTTCGTATAAACAAGCTTACAAGCAGAAACTGCTGGAGTTAGAATAGGCAGGCATCATTGGGCCAAGTGTGAGCCCATGGAATTCCCCAGTGCATGTGGTCCCAAAAAAGAATGGTGATATCCACATTACAGTGGACCTCCGAAAGATGAATGCCTATACAAACCTGGTGGGCTTCCCAGCCCTGATTAAGGTCATTTTGGAGGAATTATGGGAGCATAGCTATTTCTCAGTGCTCGACCTCAACAATGAGTATTTTCAGATCCCGTTGGCCAAGTCACTGAAGGAATGCTATGCCTTCCAGTCCCTTTGGGAAAGTTTTAGCTTACCCGGGGGAAAAAAATTCCTCACACTTGTTCCAGCAATATGTTGTCCGGATGCTGCAGGATAAAAGTCGGGGGGGGGGGGGGTCCACACGTTTCTCGACGACATCCTAATTTCTATTCGGATATTCAAAGAGCACCTCGATGTGCTCAGATGGGTGTTGTCGGGAAAAAGGGTTAGTGGTAAAGCTGGCAAAATGCCAATTTTGTATGCCCAGTCTTGTAAGCATAGGGCACCTGATCTCTGCCGATGGGACAAGACCGGACTCCATCAAAAACCTGAGGACTCCTAAGCACATCAGGGATGGCCATAATGTGGTAGAGGTGATTAAATTTTACCAGCCTTTTGTGCCCAACTTATCTGGACTACTTTTGCCCATAACTAATTTGACTTGTAAGGGGGCCAAATTTGTGTGGGATGACTCCTGTCAGGAGGCATTTAACCAGGTGAAGAGCATGCTGTCCGAATCGCCCCTTGTAATTGCTCCTGATTATAGCAAGAGGTTTTACCTTGCAATAGATGCCTCAGCGGTGCTCCAGAATGAGGACGAAGTGATGGCTGAGGTGAGGCAGCAGCAGGTAAATGGCCCATGGCTGAAAGGGATTAAGGCCACATTAAAGAATAAAAGGGACGTAAATAAAGCCGGGAGTTGCTTTAGCTTGGCAAATGGACTGGTAGTATGGAGAAGTAGGAAGCATGCAAAGGAGCAAACGAGGATTTGTGTGCCTACAGAAATGTGAGAGAAGGTCATTAGTCAATTTCACAATGGTCGACTAGGTGGACATCGTGGTGTCTGTACTACCATTTACAGAATTAAGAAATGGTATCACTGGCAAGGGATAAAAGAGGACGAGATCCACAAAGTCCGCGAATGTATCGTGGATCAGCGCTCCAAGAGGAACGTGGAAAAAGCAATGGGAGCAGTCGCTAATTACCCATTCTAAAAAGTAGTAATCGATGTAATTGACCCAGTACAGAAATCCAAGAAGGGAATCATACATATTCGTTATGACAAATGTGTTGACCAGGTTCCTAGAGGTCACTGCGCTTAAGGACCAAACTTCGGAAACGATGGCAAGGGCTTTCATGAAAAGGTAGTTTGCAGATACGGGTGCCACAGCAGCTCATCAGCAACCGGGGACCGAACTTTACTTCAGAATTATTTGGGCAGGTATGTTCTAATCTCCAGACATCCCACAAGCTTACGACCTCCTATCGGCCAACGTCAAATGGTACTGTGAAGCAATGTAACAAAATGCTCTGCGAGGCCATTACAGCCTTGTGCGACAATAAACCTGAGGTCTGGGATGATATGTTGGACTTCGCCCTATTTTTGATGAGGACATGTCGTTACAAATCATTAGGGAACAATCCAGCATATCTGCTGTATGGGTTCAACCCGTTAACCCCAACAGAGTGGGATGGAGATCGGGAGCCCAGTTCAAAGGGTGAGACTGCCGTTGTCCAATATTGGTCTGAAATGGTGTCACTGCTTATGCAGATCCGACGCCAAGTCACGGAAGCTGACTAGCGTAGGCGAAAACCCAAAATTGACAACTTAAATAAGGACAGACGGACCCGGTCACTGGTGGTCAGAGAAAAAGTGTGGTTATTCCGGCAGGGCAGGCGGAAAAGAAAATTTGCGTTTAAATATCTTGGCCCATTCAGAGTGACCGAACAGGTTACATAAGTCACGTATAGGACTGAAGGTGTCAGGCGGCATGACTCGATCATTGTGCATATTGGTCGGCTAAAGCCTTGCTTCTTATCCGCAATTCCAAGTAGGTCCAAAACGAAAAAAGGACTTCAACCAGGTCGTGGGAACACAAAGGAAATAAAAGAGGAGGAGGATAAGAAGGATTTTGGGGTGATGAAGCCATAGTCTAAGAATGAAAAATCTGTTCAGCCTCGCTTTCAAGTGTTGCCTTTTCTCTCCTGTGCATGCGTTAAATTCCCTAGCGGCAGGTGACCTACACTAAGGCTTCGTTTATTCTTAGGCTATGTTCTTTCCAAGCAAGATTCATTCCTAGGTTATAATCAACATCAACATTTCATTAATTTTAATATTCTTTGCCGTTTAATAATTTATGCCATTGAAAACTATTAAAATATTTCTGAAGTTTTATATTTCTATTTGATTGCCAATCTATTTAAATAACCGATGAAGCGATCGACACATTGTTGTGAAATAGTTCAAGTTCGATCTGCTGCAGCTCCTACTGTGACTACAATAGATGAGAACATTGAATTTACAGAAATAAATACTACAGCAAATGATACATTATTTTGTTATGTCTGCTTAAGAGGCTTCGTGGAAAATACAGCTGTAAAGTATGTGATGAATTAAGAAACAAAGAACCTACAATCGATGGTGAAGATAAACTTTTCTTAAGTTTCAAAGCATATGACAAAGAATCCGAATTTCATAATCTAGTAGCACCTGGAAATACATTTTCCATATTCATTAAAAAATGAGATAATTTTCCAGTCGCAGATTAATTAAAAAATTCATGAACCTGGAGTTTTAAAAAATATTTTAAGTAAAATTGAACAAAAAGTTCAATTCCCAGTCACATGCCCTGTTTTTAAATTTTTTTTTCCAAAACTTTTTACTCAGAAGTGTGCATATTATACGATTAAATTTCTAAATAGAGAATTAAAATTTAGAATTGTATAACATAAAAAAATATAATTTTTAATATGTATGTGAAAAAGCTTATTTTTTATTTATTTTCTCTAAATATTTCATGTAAATAATTTTAAATAATAAAAATATTAACTATCTTTGTTGGGATGCTGGATGCTTTTTAGCCTTTAATTCCTCGTGTTTTGTTTATTTTATTTTATTTTTTTGTATTTTTTTAAATGTAACAAATAAAGAAAAAGTAATAACAGGAATTTTTGAGAAGTTCTCATAAATTCTTGAAATTAAAAAATATTAATTTCAAAATAAAAAGAAAAGAGAAAACCCAACTTTATCTTATGTTTAATGCTTGAATACTACAATTCAGACCTAGTTGAGATCACCTGCCGCATGGTGCACTACAGTTCTAATGACATTTTACTGGCAACAGCTGCATCAAACATAACTAAAGTGAACGGACTTTTCATTCTTATACTATGATGAAACCTCATCAAATTAAACCTCAAAGAGAGGAGGTAGAGCCAAAACTCCCCTACGGCCAATGAGCCCGCTTGTGGAATTAGAATCCGATGAGAGGGTGGAGAAGGTAGCACCAGAACAAAGTACTAGGTACATTTTGAGGTGGAGGCTGTGCAAGGATTTTTGCAACCTCAGTAGGGACAATTATTCAGTAGGCTCATGATTTGGGATGGTGGATTGGTTGTTTTCATTATAATTTCGTTGTTTTTTTTTATTTTTAAAAGGGGGCATATGTGACATGGAATTTCATTTTGATTGGTATTTTGGTTTGGTTTGTTTGGTATTAACGTCCTTTTCAACTGCCATCGTCATTTCAGACGGCGTTATAGGGGCCGCAAATTTTGCCTCGCAAGGGTTCTTTAACGTGCAGCCGGCAAACTACTACATGGGACCAACGGCTTTACTTCCCTTCCAAAGGAAGTGCGTGATCTCAGGATTTTCCCCCTGAAAAAAATCCTCGTCGTCCTCGAACCCACGTCCTAGGGCATCAGAGGCGATCACGCAACCCCTATTGGGGGGGGGGGGATATAATATTAAAAAAAAAACATATTGTGTATTTTTATGGCATTTTGTCTGTAGTCAATTAGTTGTTTATGTTTTAATGGCTATTGTTTTGGTATAAGTTGATGGTTAAAGCTCCTCCATGTTGGTGATCACTCGGCAACAATCAACTCAGTCGCCATAACAGAATGATTGTTGTAGAGCGACGCTTTTCGGAGAAGAGATTCTAGAGTTCTGGGCTTACTTTTTATGGAAATAAAAATTTCCAATTGTTGTCATAAGAGATTAAGATGAAAAATTTTTAGAAAGGAGAGAGCGAGTGGGCAGTATAAGACAATTGATGTGTGTGGTGGTGTTGGGAACATCGATAGAGGTGACCATTTTGGAAATGTTCGATTTTTTCTTTTGACCTGTTATTCTCTGTTGGTTTACTTGTTTGGAGTGAATTGCCTATTGACGATATTAAGAAACCGAAACTCAGGGTACTGCCAAGTTCCCTTTTTCGAGTTTCTGGCTACTATTTTATAATGAATGTTATTGGTCGATTCACAACAGCATCAAATATTTTGCCAATGGTATTACAAAACTACATCCAGAAGTAAGCTTTACCCAGACAGGATGTTTACATTTTGAACAAGGTAAATACGCCCTGACTAATAATAACACTTATCATGATGGCATTAAGAAATCAGGTCGTCCAAGATAACTTTTTGCCCTTTGAGATGTACAAGGAGGTATCGTTGGATTTCCATTGGTGAGAAATCATTTTCTTTCCTATTGTGATGACCGCAGCTCCACTTGAATAATGATAGTTAATTTGCTGGGTAAATGTCAACAAAGGTTGTGTGGCATCTAATATGCTAAACATGGCATGAACAAATCTCTCCCCCCTTAGTGAATATATTTTAATATATTTGACACAAAATGGAACGCTGTGTTATAGCAACGTTTCGCGGAACTGAACTCGCAATGAGGAGCAGTGTCAAGTAGATACGCAGAGCATCATAATTGCATTAAAGAAAGTTATGCTGGAACATTTGTAAATGTTATTACAGTAGAATAGTTAATTTTATTCTGTATCTTGTGAGCATTTGGCAGTGGTAACGAGTCGGAGAGCACATGTGAAAGGTGTATGGATCTATGAGCATGTGTAGAAGGTGGCACAGAGTACCTGAAATTTGAGTCGGTGCTTCCCCATTCAGTGGCACTGGGTAAGTCAATTTGACCAAACAGACCCCAGTGGTCTCCATAGGCACAGGTAGTGCTGTATGGCTTGTAAGGGGTACAAGTGGACAGAATATAGGGGGTTATGGTGCTCCTCCCCTGGGCTAATAAAAGGAGCACATGACGCTGTTGGAACGTTGCAAGAGCCATAGTTTTAGAGTATAGTCAAGTCTATGAAAACAGTGGTACAGGGTAATCTCCGGCGCTGGGTGCTCATTGACCCTATTTGTCGTGCTGTAAAATTTCGCTCGAGGCACAGCAGTTTGCATTCACTGTCACCTGATTGGTGGATAAACCACATGAAGAAGCCCGCGTTACTCTGTAGTCGTTTTAAATTCCTGAGGATGAGGTGATACTCGAAATGTCATCGAACGCACAATAAAGATGCTACCTATTGCTATTATCCGATCTTCTCTGATTATTCATCACACAGCAATATAGACCCTAAAATGCAGATTCCCAATGTTAGATACATTAAGCTACCGATGATTTCTTGATAATTTCCAACATTATCAAGCAGTGGCAAATACCCTGGTGTCCATCCAGGTTCTTCAGGTATCAGTAACGGTTCTGCATCACTCATACCATATTTATCTAAAAGTTTCTTAATACACGCAGTCTGATTAATTTGTCATTAAATCTTTTGATTTGCAAGCCAAGATAGCAGTCAACTTCACTCACTGTAATTTCAAAACGCACAGCTAATTTTTCAATAAATCTATCTACCAATTCCAGGGGGCCCATTTTCAATCCATCATCAACATGGAAGAAAAGAATCAAGTTCTCACTGTAAAACATGCATGGGTCAGCACAACTTTCATGTAAATTACACTCTTCAAGAAAATCAATCAAGGATTTATGCCAATATTTTTAAACTCTTCTCTAGCATTAAGGTTTTGATTTAGTTGCATCTTGTCTCTCATTGGTGAAGACAGCTACTTGGTAGTCGAAATATGTATCCGGTTTTTCAAATCTCCTTGTGGATAAGAGGTTCCCTCCGATTTTGGTTGAATATTTTGATGCTTGTTTCAGTCCACAAATGCTCTTTAGCAGTTTACAAACATGACCCGTTCCATCATCAAATCCTTTCGGTTGTCTTATAAAAAATTTCTTCTTCCGGAATACCATTAAGAAATGCAGTTTTTACATCGAGCTGTTTGATATACCAATCACCCTGAAGTTATTCCAAAAAGAGCTCTCATTGACTCGAATCTAGCAACTGGACTAAATGTGTCAGTATAATCAATTCCAGGTCTTTGCATGTATCCTTTGGCTACCAATCGAGCCTGATAGCAAGTGACTGCATTTTTGGAGTTGATCTTGGGTGAGAAAACCCATCGATTATCTACAATTTTGCTTTGAGTAGGCAGATCGGCCATTTCCCACGTATCATTCTTTTCCAATGAATTCATCTCATCTCTCATTGCTACCTTCCATCTTTCAGCATCCTCATATTGTATGGCATCATAATATGTTTTGAAGTCTCCCGAAGTAACATTCTTTTGGGTTGTTGAATCAAATCATCTCGGTAACGTACAGGCTTTTGAATCGTTCATCTATCATGTAAAACACGTGGAAAAACATTTCAAATGTCATTAGGATCTGTCTGCACTTGCTTCTGTGGAGCATCACTCGAAATCTCAACATTGTCTTCATCATCTTGAAGAATAACTTCAGCATTCCCTTTCATATTAACATTCAATGGCTGTTGCAATTCTTTCTCCTTGAATTTAACATCTCTGCAAACAAAAATGGATCTTTTCTCAGGAAAAAAAATGTGATAACTACAGTCGCTGTAACCAACCACACATCCTCTTTAAAGACTTAGCATCGAATTTCTTGCATTTAATGGCAGGTATCCATGCAAAACATTCAGTTCCAAAGATCTTTAAATTTTCAAAATGAACAGATTTTCAGGACTCTAGATCTTATGGTTTGACTATACATGCATTAACATGTATCCAAATTAAACTGGCAATATCCACACCACATGTATTCACAAATTCATATGGAAAATAGTAATTATTGTGCTGGCCGCATGGGCCGCACCGACTCGGCTCGTGTCCAACAGGACCACCCACGCGTTACCAACTACAGGGTTGTTGGATGTGCTATTTGGAGAGGAAATCAAAAACCACACAGTGTATTAGGGTGAATGATATTTGTTCAATAAACTAAATCGAAAGTAAATTATACACAGAATTGTACCTTAAAATACGTTTGGCGGCTCCTCAATGAATATTAATTAACACAAACATCAATAATCTAAAAGATATACCAACAATATAAAGTTAAACGAAAACTCAATAACGCAGCATTTGCTATGCTAAAATTGTGTGCTCTATTCCAATTTATAATGCTTAATGTATTTCATGTCATGTTTCGAAGCACTACCCCTGATTCATCATTATACTACAGGGTGCTCATGAATACAACAGCACAACGAGCTTCACTTTTGTATGCAGGCCTGCACAACCCGTATCTCCACACTCACTGGTAATATAGTGCTTCAGTGCACCTTGCTGCTGTGTCGCCTTCTATGACCACCTCATAGGGAGGGAGCTGTTTCAAGTGTTTTCGGGCAGCTGGGCCTTCTACCACCGAGGAACATACACGCCACTAGGTTTTGACAGACCCCCTAATCACAGCTACGACCTTCCGGCCCTATCGCAACGCTCAGAACGCATCACGTGCCCCTTTTATAGCCACGAGGAGGAGCACAATAACCCTAATTGTACACTGCGACTTTATTCCCAAGTCGCACAACGGCACCTGGAATACCCTTCGCTTAGTCAATTCCATAGCAGGTCATCAAAACTTAGAGGCCCCTACCAGATTGCGATGGGTTACCAAGATACCATCACTACATGGCCCATGCATGCACCACTAATGCCCACGACCTAGGCATTAACCGGCTTTAAGCTCCCTTAAGCCCCGAGTATGACCAAGAATGCTCAGCTTTACCGAGAATCTCATGTACATATTATATGCTATGCTTCTCGTGACAGAATGGAATCACCATGAATAACCTCAATGATGTTTCCAATGGTCATGAGTGATGTCCAGAACTAGACTAATATAAGCTCAGATTTCATACACACATCGCCATTCATCATAAACAGTCATTCAAAAGTTCCTGGCACAGGGTTACAGCATTTATCGAACACTCGAGGATTGCTGGGTCAAATCGGCACCAAGTACGATCGAGTCAATAGGATGACGTTCATTACAACTGTTCTCCACAACGGGGATTGTGGAACAAATAAAAGTAAACATTCATCTCACCCTATTAGAAATCCACACTTCCTATTAGCAGTATAAAATTGAATTAGTCAACGATGGCTCATAAACTATCTTTTCTTATCTTGGATGCAAAACAAATAAATCGCAGGCAAACAAGCAATTTTTCATTGGGACTA
This sequence comes from Rhysida immarginata, assembly GCA_023313115.1. Taxonomy (NCBI): domain Eukaryota; kingdom Metazoa; phylum Arthropoda; class Chilopoda; order Scolopendromorpha; family Scolopendridae; genus Rhysida; species Rhysida immarginata. Next base: position 1,009,012 of record JAHWFO010091316.1, read on the forward strand.
GGCAAGGCTTCTAAAACGTACTTAATTAATGTACATAACAGGCAAATTTAATCATGGCTCTTTGCATTCATGGCCGAAATCAAACTAGTTTCATATTCACGTTGTTGCCTTTGAACAGATCATGGAGCACAATATTAACAACAAACAACAGATAACTGTTGCGATTGGGAACGCATAGCATGAAGATGCTCTCAACTCTCTAAGCTCAAAAAAAAAAAAAAAAGTCAACAGAAAATCCGCCTCTTGCCCATTTCTCGAGTTTTCCTGCCCAACTTCGACAATAAAAAAAAAAAAGTGATTTCTTGGAAGGGATGACGCGAAAAGCGAACTCCAGCTTCCCTTCCTCGAAAAACTGTTACAACAATCACCACATCATCATCAGACACATTGTTCCAACTTCAGACGGATTAACAACACACAAATTAACACTAAAGAATGAGACTATTTCTACCTAAAATTAAAAGGCCACTATTGCAATTAATGCAATTTAATTTATTTCCTAATGAAATAAAAACCCAATATTTTAGCATATAACTCCTGGAAAAAAGTTTTCGTATCTCATTGACTAGATATATTTATTTTCGGCAGATACAGAAGGTTTACATCGAGTTGAAGATAATACATTATTGTGTAAGATGTCCACTATTACAAACAAGCGAAATTATTATCAAATGTGTCATATATTAACTACACAGTACATGTTGTTTGAAGGGTACCTGGAAAAAAATATTCTTATCACTGCAGGGCTGGAAAAAAAATTTTCATATTTACATATAGAACATGCAATTCATTACTTACTAATACTTGGTAGCTTTGCCATGGGCTTGTATTTGTCGTGTGACAGATGTTACAAGTTTCCAACAGGTATTGGAATCAATTTCGGATCAGCTTTGGATGATCGCCGCTTTAAGTTCGACAGTTGATGATGTGTTAGTGGATTTCTTTTCATTAACTTTTTTTTTCAAATAATACCACAGATTCTCGATCGAGTTGAGGTCGGGTGAGTTTGGTGTCCATTTCATCACTTCAATGTTTCTTTCGTTCAAATAGTTGGTCACGGACCCAGATGTATGACATGATGCATTGTCATGCTGATAGATGGGATCTGCATCTCCGTATTGAATCTTCGATTGTAGGGATTAAGAAGGCACCTAGAACTGAGCAATATACGGAAGCATTAATTATAACTTTCAAAATACATAATCGTCCTGGTCCTTTAGATGACATACATCCCCATATCATCAGAGACAGGGGAATTTGATTTTAAACTATAGACAACTGGCATGAAACTTCTCTGAGGAGAGCCTCCACACGAATTTTCCAGCATCATTCCCATATCCAATGCATATGCAACATTCATCACTGAATATTACACGAGCCCACATGTCTTCCGTCCAGTCTCTATGCTGTTTGGCCCATGTCACCAGGTCTCGCATGTGCTTCTTCGTAAGATTATAGCTTTATTGTAATGATATCTTATCTCATGAAGCCAGTTTCTTAAGGTGCGATCTGAAACATGTACACCTGAGTTGGACCACTCTTATGTTCATGTTCTTTGAAGGCATTCTTCTCATTGTCTTGCAGAGCAACCTCAATCTTCGATCATCCCTCTGTAACGTTGCTCGTGAACGTCCCGGTCGAGATTGGGTTTGCACAGTTTCTCTCTCCTGGATCTTCTTTCATATAGATGATAGTAGTTCGAGGACAGTTCATCAGTTTAGATACATCCTTTTGGCTCTTTCCCCTTTGTATCTGCTCAATAATTGCTTGTTTAAACGTCTCACTATGAAGTTTTCGTGGCCATGTTATTTCCCTTACTCAAATGAGTATTACCTATTTTTCACATTCATTGCGCATGCAAATTGTCAATACTTCAGAGTACCTCATGCCATCGTAGGTGGAGAAAACCTTTTAAAACAAAGTTGCAAGAATGGAAGGTAATACGAATATTTTTTCCAACCCTGCAGTGATACGAATATTTTTTTCCAGGTACCTTTCAAACAACATGAACTGTAATGCATAACACATTTGATAACAGTTCCGCTTGTTTGTAATAGCAGAAATCTTACACAATAATGTATTATCTTCAACTCGATGTAAACCTTCTTTATCTATCGAAAATAAACATATTTTCGGAACATTGAACAGATGGTCAATGAGATATGAAAACTTTTTTCCAGGAGTTGTACATTAAACTCTACTGCCATTATGTGGCACATTAGAGTCTAATCACCCCAGACTCCCTTAATTATATTAAGAGATTGTCTAATAAGTTCGACCAGTTGTCAACAGATCATGTGGGACGGTTGGAACTGATTTCCAACTAGTTGTTGCGTAATTTCAGAAAAAAATTTTTTACTATACATTGAACAGCCAAAGATTCGAATTGCTTGAATTTGGTCTGTCATTTTGGTTCCACTTCATCAGGCAGGAGACTAGTTCTCTCTCTGTCTAGTTAAAATGAGTACAACTGGTCGGAAACAATGAGTGTGATCAGTCACTTTTGGAACATGCTGAGCACAACTGGTTGTTAGTTTTTGGAAATGCTTTCAACCATTCATAACTGGCAAGACTTATAAGACAGACTCTAAGATTTCATGTGATTTTCTTACTTTTTTTGGTCTGAAGATTTTTTCTGTTCTATATGTTCCTTAGGCAAATGGTTTTTATCACAAGAGTTATAAGTAAATTTATCGCTGAGGAGTTGTCTTGACCATTCTTCAATATTATATGGAGGTCCAGAACCTCCCAGTTCTGCAGGGAGAATATCCTTCTCTATATGCATATGCAATGTTGTGAGGTTATTTCCATGCATAAAAAACTGTGGAGAGAAAAAGAACAGCTTTCATATTTCTATTATACAATTTTCAAAAATTGTTTGTTTGTGAACAGAAACAAATAAGGAAACAAACATGATTAACAGTACGAAATGGAAAGTCCTCAGTATTGGGGACTTTTAATGAAGTTGATGGAGGCCTTGCAATACAAATTGGGAAAGAAATCAGACAGAATTATAACTGGTTTCCCTTTATTCCTGGCTTTGCCAAGAACCACTTCTTGTCAAAGATTATTTTCCTAACTTGTCTAAGCTCTAATCGATATTTATTGATTGGTAGAAAACAGATTTTGAAAATTTTTTCATATACAGGGTGTCCATAAAAGGTCTGACACATTTTATCTGTGTATTACCAAAAAACTAATAAAGATAAATGGAAACAGTTTCAATATATGAAACTGTAACTGAAAAAGTTTTATTAAACCAAGTTAGTAGACCCCAACATGTGCTCCTTGGGTCACACGGAGGATATCCAGCCAATAATCAATTTCTTGCCATGTTTTTTTGAGCATCACCACACTGGGGACAATTGTTCGTGTCAATTTGGACGAAAAATTTCCATGTCATTGGATAGGAAGAGATGGACCTATCTCTTGGCCTCCTCGATCACCCGACATTACACTACTGGACTTTTTCTTGTGGGGGTTCGCAAAGGACCAGGTGTTCAAGACAAAAGTTAAGAACATTACGGATTTGAAATGCCGAATCACGGTTGCTATTAACAAGGTGGATGTCGATATGCTCAAAAGAACATGGCAAGAAATGGATTTTCAACTTGATATTCTCTGTGTGTCCCAAGGATAACACGTTGGGATCTACTAATTTGGTTTAATAAAACTTTTTCAGTTACAGTTTCATATATTGAAATCCATTTCTGTTTGTCTTTATTGGTTTTTTGGTAATACGCAGATAAATTGTGTCAGACCTTTTATGGACACCCGGTATATTTTGAGAAAAAAAATTAACAGATGGACAGAAAAAACAAAAACACCAAGAACTTAATACTGTAATTAGAAATGATGTGAAGTGTGAATTTATGCCTACAACAACCCTTTTTAAGATTTTGGTTCGTAAAGAAAGAAAGTAAACCTAAGATCAAAATTGAAATAAAATAAGCGAGATGTATTTACATATAGAGATATACAAGATGAGTTAAGTCAAAGATAATATGTTCACAGAAGAAAATCAAATAAAATTTCAGTTACAGCATAAATCATTGTATTAATGGGTCAGAATTTCTTTATGCACTAATAGAATTTTAGGAACCTAATGCCTTGTATAATTTCAGCCCTCTTTTTATGAATATAAGGAATGTGATGGAATACCACCTTGGATAACTTTGGAGTCCATTCAGCTGAGGATCACCTGCAGCATCCTCCTTCTCTCCACACATGCTTTCATCCCTTTTTCACCATGTGCCTTGGTCGTGATTCCTGCAGTTTCTGTTCTCTTATTATGCCTTGGAATGACCCTTTCCCCTCACTGTCTCAGCTCGCTCTCCTCCACTCGTGAGTCTTTGCTCATGAGTAATTCCACTGTCTCTCATCATGCCTCACAACTGCACAACTCAGTGTTTCCACCTATCGGCGATGTTGTGAATCAACATGGTGACACTTCAACAACAGGCTTTAAGTAATACAATACTAATATTGATTGACGCATGCCACAATGATGCAAAGAATTTTATTGTAAACAAGAGCAGATATAAATGCATATTTCACAATGTACAGCTCTTAAAAGCTGTACAAGCTTATCATTCAAGAAAATGCATAAAATGAGCTGTGTACATGTATGATGCTAACAAAACTACGAGGGTTGTTTTTAAAATAAGGTCCATTTTGTAATAAAAACAAAACTATATATTTTCAAAATTTATAATTTACCACATTCTACATACTTTTAACCATTTTTCTGCATAGTTTCCAAGTTTATTTAAACACTTGCCACAGCGCTCAATGAGCTTCTATATGCACACACTGTTACGAATAGGCAGACAATCAACCCCAGGAGAAAGAAGTTCGAACTACGTGATCTTCTCTCCGCCAGGACGATTGATCTGATGCGAGGAAACCGACCGTTTAAACCCTTAAATTCACTTTAGTTATGTTTTAATCAATTATGTTTCCCGAAGGGGGGAAAGAATGTATTCAAGATGAGAAGCGTCCAATTTGACAATTATAAATAAGAATTAGACAGTACAGAAACAATAAGATTGCTTTGGAATTAAGAAAACGATCCCGAACTAGGCTTGGTCCGATACAGAATAATACAAAAGAGCAGTAACGTTAATGCAAAATAATGGTGCAGGATTAAAGCCGACGCTTCCGTGAGTGATCCACTGTCAGGTCAGAAGACATCCATCCTGGAGATTTTGGTGTTCACAGACGTTATCACAAAAGGCCTAAACCAGATGACTGCGACGATGCAAAAGAAGCTAACTCGGAATGCAGTAGATGTGAGCTAAGCAGACAGTTACCAAGAGGAGCTAGAGTTTAGAAGCGAACAGCGTTGAATCCCGTGAGAGTGAGTCTGTAAACAGGAAAAGGCATGTTGATCAGAAAGTATATTCATTGGTTGATAGCACAGCATTATACTTAGGGCAAGGAAATAAGAAGAGAATAACCATGATAATAACAAGGATCAAAAGAAGTTATTGCTAAGTTAATAATGTTAAGTAGAAAAGTGCAACACTATACTACAACATCAGAAGAGTCGGGTAAGGGGCAATAGTCGTCGAGATGAACACACACGTCCGTTAAGAAGGGAATGGATATGATGGCGAAAGTCTCCACCGAGGAACGATGAAAGAGTCAATCCGAGAACCACGCTCCTGTGGTTAACAATGCAGTTTGCAAGTTCGTAACGAGTGGTGGCAAACCGGAACCCATGACAGAATGCCTGTCGGCCTTGAGGCCATATTGTCTTGCATCTGTTCATCGGAATAAATTAAAAACATGGAAAAGATTAATAGAAAGAGTTTCTTACTATGACACGCTTTCTGCGAACGACGACCGTTGACCAGTACTCATTGCGCACACTGGTTTCTTCTTCATATGAAAGGCTTATTGATCGCCACGTATGGAATCGAAGCCATGACATGCGGACATTACATCTTTGTATTCAGAGTCCTAGGTCGAATCCATAAAACGGCTAAACCTACAATGAAGGATAAGATCTGTGATATGCCAATGGAATTCTTCAGCGACGGAGCATTAAGCTAAGAGCGAGAATTCATGCAATCCGACTGGAAGGTTCTGAGAGCTTATTTCGCTTTTCTCCCGTTATGTGCTGAATTTCCACAAAAAACTGACTAAAATCACTGACGTTTTTTCGAAGAAAAAATTTTTTCTGCCCATGCTAATAACAAAGTGGGATATTTTCATGTGAGCGGCACAAGGCACGCTATAAAATCTAAAAAAACAATAAGCCTTCATAAACCAACAAATAATATAACCGTCCTCACCTTATAATCCATCTTGGCATTATTAGAGGGCCTTGTCAGAGATTAACAATGTCATCCAGCCAAATCAATAAAATTTTTAAAATAATATTAAAAGAAAACCCAAAATTAATTCCCTTAACTTACAAATACTTTCAATCAAACCTAGAGTAAAAAGTCCAAACAAACAAAAAATGAACCTATACATATGACGCGCAAGCAAGGCGTCGTGTACCCCTTTATTTTAGAGGAGGGGTACTGTAACCTCTAAAAATCAAAACTAATATCCAAACTAATTTTAGAAACGGTAATAGCCTGAGTTTCTGCTTTGCAAAGCCATTGAGCGGGTAAAATCTTATCCATTATGAGGAGAATATATGCTACGCACAGTATTTCTTTTATTTTTTTTTTTTTTAGGATGGACAGTTACCTTGAGCTCATGAGGCAACTTTCCGATTAAGTTTCAATTAGTAATTTAACCCCCCTTTTTTTTTTACGGAAGAGGGATGGAAAATAATCATGCTACACATTATAACTTCATAGAAGTCTGCTGCCTAAGGAAAGCTGTGCAGTTTCACTTCTTCATCGTTGCTGAAACACGAGCTGCTGAGAAATTTTTTAGATACCGCAACAGGTGGTAGTCACTGAACGCAAGGTCCAGAATGTAGGGAGGGTGGTCAAGTTGTTCCCAAACAGAAGATCTAATTAGAGCTTACATTTGAGCAGAGTGTGACCTTGCATTGTCGTAGAGCAACAACACCACTGGTTCATTGCATTAGGTTCTTTGAAAAAAATATTACCTGGAAATGTAATGTTCAGGTTGCTGATGGAACTATGATTTATATTAAAGCCAATTTTAATATTATCTACTAGGAGCTGTATTTTGTGGTAGTTTTATGACGTGATTACATGAGGATGGATTCCAAAAAAGGATTACAAGCAGCAGCATTTGAAAAGTAATTATTTTATTGATGAAAAATAGGAAAGAAAATTCCACAGCCTGGGATCGAATAAAATCAATAATTCCTATTTTTCATCAATAAAATCAACATCTGAGGTTTGGCGTGAAAAAATCCTCTTAAGACCTTTCATTTATTAATCTTTAACATATTTAACGCCAGTAGGAAAGATAGTCCCAGCCCGCGAACTGGGTACTGCTCCAACCAGCCCTAATGACATGTAGACAGCGTAATGCTTCCATGTCCACGGTGGCGCAATTGGTTGGCGCATCTGCACAGTGAGCAGAAGGTTCCTGGTTCAATCCCAGGCTGTGGAATTTTCTTTCCTAATTTTCATCAATAAAATCAACATCTGAGGTTTGGCATGAAAAAATCCTCTTAAGACCTTTCATTTATTAATCTTTAAGTAATTATTGTGGAGAGAATATTTTCCCCCGGGGTGAAGACAGATGGCACTAGTTGTTTTACAACAGTTGTGCAGGTAGGTAGTATCAGTTCACAGATGCGTCAGAGTGGTTGAAATGATAGGACATTTAGAAAAGTGCTCTCGCTTGGAGGTGGAAGCTGTGATTCGTTTCTTATGGGCAAAGAATGTGTCCATGACTAGGTTACTTGAAGCCATCTGAGGTAAATGCCCTGGCATGTTGAGTGATGGTGTCATCCTCCTGCATGACAATGCCAGGCCCCATACTTAAATAATAATAATTATTAACTGGAGATGCATCTCCAAGCATAGTTAATGATTTTTCAATTGAAAAATGGAAGGAAAAATTCTACGACCCAAATTCGAACCAGGAACCTCGACTATCATGGCCGATGCCTCTACCAGATGGGCTATCGCAGACACCACGGACAGCCAAGCTGTCTCAAGGTGTCTTAAAGACAACCAAGTTGTCACAGTTGAAAGCCCAATGGGAGACGGGAACCTGGCCCGCAGATCGAGAATTTCTCCACTCCAAACCATCAGAAAGTTGATGAACTCACAAGTAAATAATAATAATTATTAACTGGAGATGCATCTCCAAGCATAGGTAATGATTTTTCAATTGAAAAATGGAAGCAAAAATTCTGCGACCCGGATTCAAACCAGGAACCTCGACTATCATGGCCGATGCCTCTACCAATTGGGCTATCACAGACACCACGGACAGCCAAGCTGTCTCAAGGTGTCTTAAAGACAACCAAGTTGTTATGGTTGAAAGCCCAATGGCAGACGGGAACCTGGCCCGCAGATCGAGAATTCCTCCACTCCAAACCATCAGAAAGTTGATGAACTCACAAGTTAATAATAATAATTATTAACTGGAGATGCGATAGCCCAATTGGTAGAGGCATCGGCCATGATAGTCGAGGTTCCTGGTTCGAATTCGGGTCACAGAATTTTTCCTTCCATTTTTGAATTGAAAAATCAAGGCCCCATACTGTTCGCCAAAACTCAAGAATTGCTGCAAAAGTTCAAGTGGGAAGTCTGGACCCAGCCCAATACATATCAGATTTGGCACCCAATGACTATTTCCTTTTACCAAAATTGAAGGAACAGTGCATCTCGTAATTCCATCACCGTGCGTGGTGGAGGTCCAGCTTGCGGACATGGCGATCGAGATGGTCCCACAAATGTTCAATGGGGTTGAGGTCCGGGGAGTTTGGTGGCCATGGGAGTAGCTTGAATTCATCCTCATGCTCCTCGAACCAGTCGTGGACAATTTTGGCAGTATGGCAGGGAGCATGGTCCTGTTGAAAGGTGCCATCACCCTGAGGAAACACTGTCGACATGAAGGGGTGTACCTGGTCTGCGGCGATCATCAGGTAATGAACAGCATTCAGTGTACCCTCCAGCGGTATCAGTGGACTCAGACCATACCACGAAAACGTCCCCCAAACAGTCACACCTCCCCCACCAGCCTGTCGTCTGCAACAATGGTGTTGGGATGCCTGTTCTCAGATGCTTCCCGGCGAATTCTCCATAGTTCCTCCACTCTGTTCACCAGAAACCGCGACTCCTCAGAGAAAGCAACCCTTTGCCACTCGGCCGAGGTCCAATGGCGATAGTCCATTGCAAATTTGAGGCGTTTTCGGTGATGCACAGTTGTCAACATGGGTGCTGTTACCATACGCCTGCTCCGGAGCCCCAACCTCAAGAGAGACCGTTGCACTGTCTTGGTGCTGATAAGCCTAGTGGCCCCACTGTTCATTTGCTGTGTCAGTTGCTCAACAGTGGCACGCCGATTGGTCTTGGCCAGGCGTCGTAACAGACGCTCGCCTCTACGATCGATGGCCCGTGGGGCCCCACAGTTACCTCTTTGGTTGCTCGAAACTGTCTGGTTCGTCCAGTCGCGATACACCTTCACAACGGCAGCCCTAGAGCAGTTCACAAAGGTGGCAGTTTCTGAAATGCTGCCCCCCCCCCCCTTGGCCCGATAGCCAATGATCATCCCCCTTTTGGAGGTCCGACAGGTCACTTGCTCTGCCCATGACGGCGACAATTGCTGTGTTAATGGATGCTACTACACGTCTGCTGTTGTCAGCTTTTAATGATATGCAATGATTTTTCATCTGCATACCATGGGACTACATGTTCGAGGAGAGGTGGTCATATTAATGTGTCCCGACCCTGTAAATATCATAGATTTAGTTAAAATTTTATAGTACTGTATTGCATGCATTAAAATAATTGAATTTTACTACAGTACAATTGTATTTTTCTTTTTTTGAAGAATTAAGAGTTTAACAAAACCTTGGCCATTTTCACACGGGACTACCAGAATACTATCGTTTTATTACCGTTTATTGATTAAGTTCCCACAAAGCATTGATAACAATACAGTACATGTACACAGTATTGAAAATAGTGACGAATAAAATGTTTCAAAACAATACTGTAATTCTTTAAAATATTTGTTTGAATAGAAACCTGATCTTCAAAATCATTTTGTTTATAGGCCTATACTAAAATATTTTGTCTTACTAACAAGAGCAGCCATTTTTAATTTGCTAATTTTTACAGATTCGATTTGTCACTTATCTAATGTGCAATTCCCAAATAAAATTTCGTTATAATGAAATTATAACGTTGTGGGGACCAAAAATTTGCTTTGTTACAATGAAAACTTCGTCATAAAGATTTCGTTATAGCGGGATCATAATAATATTAAATGAATAGGATTTTTGCCGGGACCGCAGAAAAACTTCATTATAGTGAAAACTTCGTTACAATGGAATTAGTTATAACGGGATTTGACTGTATGAGATATCTCACTTAACTAATAAATAGGCCCTCGCGAATGAAATCCACTGACAGACAAAATTATTAAGTGAAACAACGTAGCATAGAGATATGTTATCTGAATATAGGCGATCACTCAATCGATGAGAACAGAAGGGGGAGGAGGTGTTGCTTGGGTAATGAAGGGGCAATCGTCATTCTCAGTGTAGAATTAAACAACTCAATTTATGCTGTATTGTAGGGTTTTTTTATTATTTGACTAACAATTATTAACTTCTCATTTTATTATTGATGTGCGGTATTAAATGGGATGGATGCGGGTAGCGTAAAGCCTAGTGGCTTATCCCTAACGAGGCCTTTACTCGTAGGGCGGTAAGGGTTGATGCGGAAAAATATTTGGTAAAATAGTGGAGCGGGTATACATCAAGACGATGTGGAGCGGAGCGGGTACATCAAGAAGATGTAGAGACAAAATGGCAGAATAAGTAGTTCTGACTTTATTCAGAAAAAGACAACACGATAACTAAAAATACAACAAGATGACAACATAAACTTTTTACTATAGTAACACGGCACGAGAGAGCTTGCGGCGTCAACATTCTCCACTGGCTTGAAAGGATTGGCTTTCAAAACTTTTGGCTAAATTCATTAAAATGGCGACAATATGCATAAATCAATATAAAAATGCAAACATTTGATCTGATGAGCGTAAACACACATTGGAAAACTAAAGCAGAGTAACTTACTGCTAAGCACGGGAAAGTTAAGCAATAAACAAAAACAAAGCAGAATAAATTATTGCTCTGTGCGAAAAACAAAACGAATTGTCTGTAGTTTTACTGCAATCTGTAGCATCAAACAACGATGGCTACAATTGTGAGCGACGAATGACAAGCTTCAAAGCATGAAGACTTTGGAACTGCAACCTTTAAGAAAGATAATTGCAGTTGCAAATGAGAAAAACATCAAAACATGATGATTGCGATGAACTACAATCTCAAAGAATGACCACTGTAGTTACGAGCAAGAAAAAAACAAACATGAAGATATCAATGACTGCACGAGACTGCGATTTAAAAGCCAACTGCAATGCAAATTAGTGAAAAAAATACAGATATCAAAGTATAATGATTGCATAAGACTGCAATTTCAGAATACGAAGATTGCAGTTGCGAGCGAGCAAATGCAGACATCAAAGTATGATGACTGCAAAACTGCAACCTCAAAGAATGACTGCAGTTGCGAATATGCTAACTATCATCAAAGGTGATGAATTTAGCTAGTGCCAAACGAAATTCGAAGAAATCATCGAAAAAACGACAATGATATAAATGTCCTCAATGGAAAACTTAGTTAATAAAGAGTAAATACAAACAATAGATTAAAGATAGAGTCAATAGATTAAATTCTCAATGAGAAATATTTGTAAATACAAGTTAGTGATATAACAAGTATAAGATACAATTATAAGATAGCGTTTGATCATAAACTGAACTGAATAATGTCTCAATATGATTACATCAAATAAGCACAAGCAGTATGTTTGAATTGAAAGTAAGTAAATTTTCATCTGTTCCTCTCTTAACCAAATAAGAAATTTCAATGCAATTCAAGTCATTGACGACATTCAATGCTAGCTGAAATAAAATTAACAAAGAATATAAGTAAGAAAACAATAGCCATTTGCTGTTTAGCTTAACAATCCACAACAGTGTAAGACCCAATATCTGCATGAGTGTCAAATTCTTCGTGAATTCTCATCTATCATGTAAGTTTGCGGCATTCGTTGGAAATGCTGCGATGAAAGTAACTGCAATGAATCTTCATATTTTGTTGCGGATGCTGTTGGGGAAAGTTTATGTTGGTGTCTGCAGAGCGATGGATCAAAAATCTATTGATTCCAGGAACAATATTGCAACGGGTAGGCCTACTGGGAAGGTTAAAAAAACGAACAGTCCTCGTGGTTAGGCTTATGTCGGTATCAATTGCTTACGACGTGGTAATTTACTTTTGGGTCTGCATAGCTTTGATAAATAAATAGGCAGTAGATGTCTATTGAAGTTTTATATAAAAGGTTTAATATAAATATGAAGATTACATAGTTTTATCATAAAGTATACAGGAAGTACATCTTGTCACTTCCATCATGAATGAAGATCAAGGCTGAAGTGTTTGCTGCTTCTATTCCATTCTATATACAATAATGTGTTCACGTGATTGATTACTCTCGTGAACATTTACTCATTGTTAACATAAATTCATGTACAATGCAATTAATTAGTATCTCTTTACCTTAAAACATTCATACGATATAATTTGAAAATACAATATATTAATGTACAATAAATATTATTATTATTATTATTATTATTATTATTATTATTATTATTTTTCTTATTATTTTCTCTTTGTATGAAATAAATACAAAATTGTAGAATATTATATAAAGTTACTAACAGTTTAGTAGCGACTGCGCTTGAAGTGTTTGTGATAAGGAAAACTTCAGTGGCACTCGTGGCACTTGCTGTTGCATTAAAGATTGGACGAAACTGTTTGCTGAGAAGAGAATCACAAACGCAGCTTTCCACACACAAAGACCGCAAAATTTCACTAATCAAAATTGGATGATCCATCACCCAAATCATTACCAAATAATCGAAAAAATAAACTATCCAACCAACCACAAACGACCACAATCACTCAACGACATTTATTCACAAATAAACACCAAAACAACAACTTTGCAGAAATGACACCCACAAAACGGCAAAACAACAAAAAAATTCTTGGCACACACGAAACACACACTGACACCAATCACATAAGCTACCCCTCAGGAACAAAAGAACCACGTTCTTTCATTCCCGAACCCACACATACTACAAACACAATTAACAAACACATACTCACTCAGGCAACATACAAAGTCCCAAAACATGTTTATCATCAAAAGGGGATCTATACCATAACAATGAACGACTGTCCTCAACGTGCCCCTGGGCAGACCTAGACGGTGTCTCTTGTCTGTAGATTATTACTCGGTCTCGCCTTCCCAACATTAATAACTCCACTGTCCTGCCTTCCAGAATTCAACGCGTGATAGTTTACCTTAGTCCGGCCCCGTAGATTATATCTACTCTGATGGTGGGGACTATCGTGCTCTGCCCCTACAGATGGGCCACGACTCACACCTCCCTCACTCACTTCTCTCGGAGTATCTAACTGTTCTGCTTCTCGAACTCGAGGAGACAACGATAACCTAGGGTGGGGGCTATTCCCACACTCCTCGGTCACATTGTCATGCCGCCTTGGGAGAATCGGAGCATATTCCACTCCATTGTCCAATTCATCCTCCTCATCTTCATCATGTTCACTGCTAGGATCATCATGATGACATTCCACTTTTCGCCTACACCGTGCTTTGTCTATCCGCCTATTAGGCACCACATAAGGTTTTAATCGATCAATGTGCACTATCGTATGATCGTGTTGTTGGCCTCCCTCAATATGATATGTCACATCCGTGACTTTCCTAATCACCCTAAACAGGCCTAGAAATTTGGAAGTGAACTTCTTTTTCGTCCACCCATACGCATGAGCCACACACTGCTGCCTACCTCGGCCTGACGAGTGGATTTCTGGTGATTTAACTGTGCCAGCTTTTTCAAACGTTTTTCACGGTCCCATGCACTGACCTGCTGTCAGACATTGGCCAACCGAGCCACCAGCTCCAAGCGATATCGCCTCATCTTGCTCCGATCCTCTTCCTCTGTTTGGTTCTCATTGAACTCTGCCCTCCAATCCCGTGGCAACATTGGATCGAATCCAAATAGGAGGTATGCAGGTACTTCTCCCAGGGTCTCATGACACCGGGTGAGCAGTGAGAACAGGGCAAAATTTAGCATCTGCTCCCACTTCCCAGGGCGGTCATCACACAACGCCCGAATGGCCTCACAGAGCAATTGTTAGTAACTTTATATAATATTCTACAATTTTGTATTTATTTCGTACAAAAAGAAAATAATAAGAGAAAGAATATAATAACAATAGTAATATTTATTTACATTAATATATTGTATTTTCAAATTATATCCTATGGATGTTTTAAACTAAAGAGATAATAATTAATTGCATTGTACATGAATTTATGTTAACAATGAGTAAGTGTTCACGAGAGTAATTAATCACGCGAACACATTATTGTATATAGAATGGAATAGAAGCGGAAAACAATTCAGCCTTGATCTTCATTCAAGATGGAAGTGACAAGATGTACTTCCAGTATACTTTATGTTAAAACTATGTAATCTTCATATTTATATTAAACCTTTTATATAAAACTTCAATAGACATCTCCCACCTATTTTATTTATCAAAGCTATTCAGAATCAGAAGTAAATTACCACGTCGTAAGCAATTAATGCCGACATAAGCCTAACCATGATGACTGTTCGTTTTTATACCTTTCCAGTAGGCCTACCCATTGCAATATTGTTCCTGGAATCAATAGATTTTTGATCCATCGCTCTGTGGACACCAACAGCGATTTATTGCACCGCTCTGCAATGCCATTCGAGGTTGGACGATATGCAGTAGTGATTTTATGGCGTATCTCCAAATCATGACACACCCTGGAGAACACCTCAGATGTAAAGTTGGTGCCCCTGTCATTAATTACTTGTTGTGGTACCCCGTACCTGCATACCACCGATTGTATGAATGCATTCGCCACTGAAGCCACCTACTGCTCGGTCAATGGTATGGCTTCTGGAAACCTGTTCAGTACATCCGTGATGACCAGAATGTACCTGCTGCCTGACTTGGAGCATTCAACGGGCCCAATGATGTCAATTACGACTTTCTCGAATGGGTAACTAGCACTGATGCCTGGCTGCCAGGATGCTCGAATGAAATTTTTCTTCGACCGTTGGCAGACCAAACATGCTTTAATATGAGCAGTGACATCACGTGCTAGTCCCGCCCAGAAATAATTTTTATGTACTGCATGGATTGAGGCACTTATCCCGCGGTGCCCACTCAACATGCTATCATGTGCTTGCTGCAAGACTTCCAACCGTAAGGAGTCCGGGATCCAAACCCGACCCTTGCTCCCTGGATGCCTCTCATGTCTCCATATAATTAGTCCATGCTCCTTAGAAAATACCACCCCTTCCCCTGTTGCGTCGCACGACGTCTCCACTGCTCTTCCTCACCCCCCCCCGTCCACAAACACGCTTCCCTACACTTCTTCATTGACCATGCCCTGAAGTTACCCCTCAGCCCCCCTTCCTGCACCTCCTAACTCCGTATCATCCACACCCTCGCCCGTATGAACGGCTTCTCGTCCTCTACCTTCTCCCGTACCCTCCAAAGACGTAGACGTGCCTTCCTTAACCCGAGTTCCCCCCCTCCTGATATAACCCAACGTAAGAAGTGGGTTTCTCTATTATACCTCGGCCCCCATTTCTCCCGCCTCTCCAATTTCCTCTCTTCCCTTGGCCTCCAAGTTTCTTTTTGTTCCCCTACCCCTTTTCTTCGTACCTTGCACTCATCTACCCTAACTGCATCTGACGATTTCGCCCGATCCGGAGTTTATCGCTTGAACTGCACCTTCTGCGATAAATTTTACATAGGCTTATCGACCCGTAACTTCAAAATACGTTTCAAGGAACACGTCAACTCCTACGAGAAACAAGATCGTAATTCCCACTATGCCAACCATCTTACCGATTCCGGACATACTTTGAAAACCCAAGATGAAGTGATGTCCATCTTACACAAATGCAACGACCCGTTCAAGACTGCGACCCTTGAGTCAATAGAAATATTTAAAGCCAAGAGATCTACTCCTGGCCTCCTCCTCAATTGCCAAACGGATTTTGATGTCTATGCCATACTTAACTCTGTCTCCGACCTTGTATAATTTATTTATTTTCAGATATTTTTATATAATTTTACTTTCATTCTCTTTTGTAAATCTTCTTGTCTTCTGACAAAAAGATATGCGCTCTCTATTCGGTCTGCGATTTGCTTGCTTTCCTCTTTTATCATTTTGTTTTGTTTCCTATAATAATTTTTGTTATTGGTTTCATTAGTATTTTCTGTTCTCGGTTTCATATAGTAATTTCTGTTATTGGTTTTCCTATTTTCTTGATTGGTTCACTTTCTATTTCCATCCTCCAATCTCTTTGCATACTATGTACCTTGCTTCTGTATATAAGGCCTGCGAGCCTCTTGTTGTGTTATCCTTGATAAAGCCGGGAATAAAAGGCGAAACTAGTTGGAATCTCTGTCGTCCCTATGTTATACTGTAAAGTTACTACCAATTTCGTAAATTTGACTCATAAGTTGCCGTCCGCAGGAATCCTTTTCTTTGCAGCTCTGAACGCGTTCCACCACTCCTCGCCATCTGCTGCCACCACCAGTCTCGCACCACCGCGACAACAAGTCCGCCACCACATTATTCCTACCCGCCGGATGTTGAAATGATAACCAACAATTACCAACGCAACAACCGCTGGTTAGTGTTTCGCATTCGATTTAGAAACACTAGCGGCTGATGGTCAGTCATCACCATGATCAGGAATCCCAGAATAATGTGGCGGAAATGTGCCACGGCCCGAACAACTGCTAGCGCCTCCTTTTCGATGGTAGCATAATTCAATTGAGCGCCCTTTAGCTTCTGACTAAAGTATGCGATCGGGTGCATAACTCTGTCCACCTCTTATTGGAGGACTGCCCCGATCGCATACTCAGACGCATCGGTGGCCAACACAAATGGCAAGGAGTAATCAGGAGAGCGGAGAACCGGTACTGTTGATAGAATCAGTTTAACTTGCTCCAATGCACTCTGACACTCAGCACTGCACCGAAACGCTACCCCTTTTTTTGTCAAGTTAGTGATAGGGACCAGGATGCCGGACAGATCCTGCAAGAAGGGACGGTAAAAATTCAATGAGCCAACTTAACTTTGCACTTCTTTTACGTTGCGGGGCTCTCTCAGTTGCTGTAGAGCAAGCACACTATCCGGGTCGGGTTTTAACCCCTCTGCTGAGATGAAGTAACCCAGATAGTGCACTTCCCACAGACAAAATTGGCACTTAGACGGTTTTATTATTACGTCCCTCTCGCGGAATCTGACGAACACCCATTTCAACACCTCAAGGTGTCGTTCGAATGTCACTGTTGAAATGAGGATATCATCCAGGAACGTGTGGACCTCCCCTCCTATCATCTCTTGCAAGGTTGAAACTATATATTTTTGAAATATATGTGAGGAGTTCTTACCTCCCTGAGGAGCCTTGTTAGCTGGAATTTTCCCCAGGGAGTCTGGAAGGCATAGCATTCTTTTAGGCCCTCGACCAATGGAATTTGGAAATACCCGTTATTCAAGTCGAGGACTGAAAAGAACCTATGCCCCCGTAAATCCTCTAAAATATCTTGAAGATAGGGGTAGGGAAGTCCACTGGGCTGGTGTGCAAATTCACCTGGCGCAGGTCCAAGGTTATCCTAACCTCCCCGTTTTTCTTCGGGACCACATGCACAGGTGAATTCCAGGGGCTAATGTTGGACTCAATTATCCCTGCTCGTACAAGCTCACCGATCTTGGCTTTATATGCCTCTCTATAGGCATATGGGATCTTATATTGTCGAACAAAAATCGATCTTGACTTGTCTACCTCATATTCAGCCACAAAGTCCTTCACCCCCCGCACACCAGCTACGTCATCCCTGAACAAATACTCATATTCATATATTAGACACCGTAGGGCCCTCTCTGTGCTGTCCCCCATGTTGCCGACATTCAGGCCCTCTATGGGGGCACACACTTCCATTATATCCTTCCATTTAACATAACACTATGCTATACGCCACTGAAACAAAGTCACCAGCAAAATACCCACATACACCAAACACTCAAATGGCATCTACGTGCACACCACCTACTCCTTGTTGACCACTAGTCCCAAAAACACAAGTCCCTGTTCGGTCGCCAAATGTGCCCTGCGCGCGTGGGTGGGGGTGGGGTGCCAAGAGGAACCCACAACGAAAATTCACACACAGCGTGACAGGAGCGGGTTTTTCTGGACTTGCACGGATAGGTGTTATGCGAACAAGGAGTAGAGGCTGGTGACATGCAAAATATTAATTTTAATTGTATGCAAATAGATAAAGATACATATATTTAATAAAAGCAATCTGGGGCCCCAAGGTAAAATAACTCATAAACAACAACCATGAAACAAGTGATTATTACACATCTAATATACCCTAAAAAACAATTAATAAAATTAGTTTAATAGTCCATTCCTATGCTCAAATATATGCATGCACTGCCACATAGGCTGTCATAGGCGAGCGAATCCCTGTACACGAATAGCCAATATACACACAACTGGGTTTCGCCTCATGGACAGCGGAACGAATAGGCCACTGGAACAACCACAAAAAGACGTCACGCTCTCCTTTACTGCGTTTCCAACTCAGTGCCATGCGATTATGCACTGCGAGATTGGAGAATTAGAAGAGAGAGCAGTAACCCCTATCCTCAATGCGCAATGTCAATACTATAACGCCACAATTTTCCCCCTATTTGCTTCTGCGTGTCAAAACTAGAACCCAATGATTACCAGCCTTTATTAATTGGACTGATCATGTGCACACATCAATGCGGTTTTGACATGTTATTAATGGGACGTGCTACCGACAGCCGCATGTGCTCAGCTCCGCTTCACAATCCCCAGGCAATTGACCGGGAAGCATTGGAGAACGTTTGTGAGCAAAGTTTATCATAAAGTTTAAACGTTACAAATGTTAAACTACTGATATAACATCAATTCGCATCGGACTTCTAAGGTGCACTTGGACAACATCATACATGGAATATTTAAGCTATCAGTTGCTTATTGCGTGTCTAACCCACGAGAGCACTAATAACCGTATGCCTATTCACAATGCCGGTATTCAAATGCGGCGAACAAGATTGGGCAGATAAAAGAAAATATTTTCCGTTCTGTTTTATCTTGAACAGCTAATGTTTGTAATCATAAAAATTACAATTACTCCCGGCTGAAAATAACATAAATAAAGGAACAATCTTACCACTCTTCGCTTCAACAACCGCCGTATTCTCAACTTGGATGAAACAGTTCGCTGAGAAGAGAATCACGAATGCAGCGTTCCACACACAAAGACCGCAAAATTTCGCTAATCAAAATTGCACGATTCATCTGAAATGTCAGACAGGCAATTTTCGTTCCACGATTACTATTATCGTAAACACTACTCCTATATTAATGCCCGCTTTTCCTGTAAACTGATATAATTTTAAAAAAAAACATGTCTCCCACTTGAACATCACTGCTAACGGGAAGGGGGGGGGGGGGGGTAGAACGATCTTGACGTTTGGCTTGCCTGCACAGCAACAATAAAAGATCGCTCTCTCTTAACAATAACTCTCACTCTCCGGTTTTGTTAAAGTCTCTTATACCTAGAAAGACTGCAGCAACAATGCTCGTTTGAGATTGCACAAACAATTGCTGCAGCCTCCCAAGGATAAAATAAAATTAAAATTACCAAACAATAAATGACATTTTTTTAAAAAGAAACAAACGATTTTAAAGTTGCATCACCCAAATCATTACCAAATAATCGAAAAATAAACTATCCAACCAACCACAAACGACCACAATCACTCCACACGACATTTATTCACAAATAAACACCAAAACAACAAATTTGCATAAATAACACCCACAAAATGGCAAAACAACACAAAATTCTTGGCACACTCAAAACACACACTGACACCAGTCACAAAAGAAGTCGAAAGTCGTTAGGTCGATAAGCGATGATAGTAATTTTACAGCAAAAAAACCTTCACTACTGCTTTAAAAAGATACCACAAATTTATATTATCATGCGTGAAAATAAAAAGAAAATTACGAAATATCAGAAGCTACTTGCAATGGAAATTAGGGAAAATAACGGAATGTGGTACTTACAAATTCGCTTAAGGAGTCGAAAGTCGTTGGGTAGATAAACAGTCGAAAGTCGGAGAGAGAAATGGAGATTATGATCGTCAAAAATGAAACCAAATACTGATTGGCATGAAAGCGAAAGCGGCCCCTTATATATCCCAACGGGCGTCATGCTGCACTAGCGGGCGTCAATTATTCTGATTGATTGCCCTCTTTTGACGAACGCGAAAATTAGAACAGGTGATCATCTGTCACTACGGAGATAACACAGAAACCCAAGTGGCCTCTCTGGACAAAAAGCGACCTCAGGATCAACTAGTGATGGGACGATAGTACCTTATTTATATAGTACAATTGGATAGTACCTTAAATTTATATATTTAATCGTTTTTTAATAACGATTGACCAATCGATAGTTAGAACTGAAACTATTGATACTATCATGCTAAATTTATACACAGTTAATAAAAGATATATACAGAAATATATTTATTACATACCTAACTGATATTAAACTGATAAAAATGTGAGAAGGACGAGATTAAATAGAAATAAACACTCTTAAACCACAACGAAAATAACAAGAAAAATACAACCCTTTGAATGATGAAAGCCTTGCTTTCGAAATGCATACAGGTTGTATTTTTCTAGTTATTTTCGTTGTGGTGTATAATATTTTAAAACAGTCATTGAAACATCGGGAAATATATAACTTAGACAACTTCTCCAAAGAAAAATTAAGGCTACTAAAAAGAGTTGATGACGAAAGACTGTTGGACCCATTCGAGACTCTGGAAATCAGGAAGAAGAATTCCAAGATATTGCTGAACGGCAATAGGGTCCGATAGGGGATTCCTGACTCTTCGATTTATTGGTGAATCAACCCACTTAATTTTCTTTTCATTTTTCAGTTTTTATTGTACAATTTTTATTTTTGTTTTGATTGTTCAAGCTTTGGATTTCTGTCTTAAGTACTGTTACTTTTTATTAATTTTTGAATTGTATAAACTTTAAATTACTTGAATGTTAAGCTCTTATAACTTACTGACTAGTTTAATCCTTTAATTAGTCGACAACAGTTGTAACGATCTCTGATTGGTCAACCCGCCCCCTGGATGTATTGTCCCTGATTGGTCGTTTGTGATTATAAAAGAGCAACCTGTAACCCCTAGCATCAGCTCACACTGAAAGATGATGACAGGGTATTCGAAATGTGTATATGTGATAATAAATTTATCCTATATTGTGGACAAGAAGGTTTATTTGGCTTATTATGTATAGCACTAAGTTTCCTCCTAATTTTGTCTTGACATTATCAGTGTCTTCTCTGATTGACTTGTGTGATGAGTTATTATTTTTACTGTAATTGGCACCTTATTTTTACTGTTATTGTTTATCAGATTAGTCACTTTATATAAATACTGTTATTCTAATTTTTCTGATTGGTCGTCTTACTGTATAAATTCTGCCTTTTGGCTCAGATGCTCTGTATTCTGCTGATTGATGGCTACAAGGTATCCGAAATGCACATACGGCTTAATAAACTGTTGTGGACAAGAGGTCGTTTTTTTTTCTTTGGTATGAGGTTTTATGACTTGATTACATTTACCCTACACAGTGGCATAACCGTGTCTATTCATCGAACAGAAAAATATCATGTGGATTTAAATAATCTTAATTACATTGAAAAAAAACAGGGGTCAGTTTAAATTTGAGAATTGTGTTTTTCTAATAAAAATGTCCAAAAAGGTTGGGATCAGTTCACCTCTTTCCTGATAATGTCAGCGCACTTTACAAGAAATCCTAAGTAGTTTTTATTTGACTAGGGAAGTCCTGTTGGGGGAAAAATTTTTCTTGACTTCAATAAAGAACATTTAATTTTACCTTCTTCTTGGTTTTATCCTTCAGGAATGGTTTAATCATTGCCAATGCTGCTTCAACATACCAAGGCTGACTGATAAAATGAATTGCTGCAAAGCGGCTTGGAAAACTATCCTAGAAAAATTTCAAACAAAGAAGATATTAACGTCAAGGATAAAAACGAAATTACAATACTTTTTAAGGTTAGGTACTGTTTAAGGCTAAAAGACTCTGATACTGTGATGCAACGGAGTAAATTGGAGGTTGCTACTCTTTATATTATGTAGCAAATCCTACTCCTCGTTGTGTACTTCTGATATTATTAAACTACGAAACATTCTATTACTAAGTGGTTGATCGTATAGTGGTTTTATTAACAACAAAATAACTTTAATTCCAATTACCTATCTTAATTAAGTCCCACTTACCTGCTCTAGTGAATAACCCCCAATTGCGAAAGATCAAAATCAATAATTGCTTAATTAAATCATTCTAATTTCCTAATATTCTGTAAAGATTGGTTTACCAATGACTCAGCAACTTTATTGTACTTTCATCTAATAATCTTTATTCCAAAGTTTAAAATTAAAGATATAAATATGACATGTTAATTATATTTAAGATATGTATCAAATTCAACTACAAAATTCATAATGGGGTCGTAATAACTAAGATGTGTTATATAGAAAATTATAACTTTGACTTTTAATCACTCTATACTAGGGATAACAGCAAGCAAAAGGAGAATTTCCTATAAAAAAAAAAAAAATGAACTAGAACTAATATTTATTAAAAAGAAAAACTCACTCGTGGACTTTAACTAAGTAACATACACTCTCCTTCGTTCACTTTTAACAGTCTTACTTCTATTATATCATCTAGAGCTCTTATAATCTTTCCCCTTTATCAAATTTAACACTTCGTTAGTAATCACTATGCTAGCAGGCCTTTGTTTTTCTAAAATGTACAGTACTTATCTTTCTGAGACACTCGACACGCACGGGTGATGCTGACTCCGACGTTTCATTGACTGCAATGTAGTCCCTTAATTCTGCCTCTGTCTTTGTTCCGTGCTGGCGCCTCGAATCTGGCTCGGGTATAGGCTCGTTCGTTTGCCCCATCTGCTTCTCTAACGCCTAAGAATACAGTGCTCTAAGGCTCATGATATGGTCTGGCCTGTCATCTCCATGACTTACTCCGACAGCCCGGCAGCGGAGGTCTCAGCGCTTAAGGTGCTCGATCCTTCCCCGACGCTGTGTACAGACGGTCCCCGGTCCTCCCGTTGCCAGCCTGCACGCTTACCGCCAGCTATTACCTCTGTCCTCTGCTGCTTGTCAAAAAGGACCGATTCCTTGTCCTATGCATGGGCTACCTCGTCAGCTCGTTCCCGGTCGTTCTCTCTGCCTTCGCTCTCTCTTTTTTCGATCTTCTTGCACGCTACATTTTATTTTCGTCACAAACTTTCAACAAAAAATTCTCTTTTTTCTCTTCTTGAACACACACACACACACACACACACACACACACACACACACACACACACTGTAACGGTTGTTAACCGCCAGGTGAGTTAAGGAACTAGACACCCTTCTACAAAATTGATTCTGTTCTTATTAATTACGAACAGGTAATGATTATTATCTTAGTTATGAAAGAAAAACTCAGAGTCGAAAGTCGGATAAGATTGGGCTATTTATTATTCTCTCGAAAAAATATTTTTTAATTACAATTTGATTAAGATTCAGTCTCTGTGTGTTTTCACTTTTCTTAATTATTCCTTAAACACTTCTCAGGGATGAAGCTCATCAATAATTAATTGCGTACTTTTTAAAAAAACTTGAGAGAAGTTAACAGTTATTCGTCGCACACACAGTTATTCTAAGTCTTCAATTTTGTCATTCTCGCGAAAACCATTTTTTTTATAAATCATACTGGAGACGAACTTTCCATGTTAATCTTTCGGTCATTTCCCCACTAAGGATCGCTTCTCTCTCCCTTTGGGTCCGGATCCATGCATCATCAGGAGGAACCAAAAGCTACGACTATCTCCATCGAAATCGCTTCGTCTTCTATTTTTCACCCTTCCTCTCGCGCTCCCAACAAAGTCTTTTGACAAAACGACGTAACAAATCATTAATAGCGTCTTTTTCCTTTGTTGGCATAATTTTAAAAAGCAACAATGACAATTAAACTATTAATTGCGGCAAATCTTAGTCAAAGGGAAAAATTTATTTTTCTAACTTCTTTTGGCATGTTACAACACACACACACACACAAACACACACACACACACACACACACACACACACACTTCTATTCCACACTGTGTCTTTCTCTCATCTATATCTCTCTTTTAAGTTCCTTTTTTCTCTCTTATTTCTGATTGGACGCTGGGGCTTGTTTCTTAGAACTTGGCCCTGCGAAGGTCGTTGTCTAGGCAGCGTTGCTCCCACCTTCGCACTCATTGTTGTTTTAGTTCTGTGATGTAATCACTTGTTTGTTAGTTTTTCTTTGAGGAAATTATTACTGAATTCTTTTGTTTATGTAAGTTTTCAGATATTGGCTTAACTCTTACGATTTAAAGCCAACATAAAAGGGTTACAGTAATCCTCCCATATAAAAGGGCTACATGATACTTGCGAGTGTTGATCTCTGTATTCACTATAAATTTTCCTAGTCTCTGTTAGGACGAAAACTCCATGACCGGACATTTACCTCCGTTTTGTTGTCCTGGATAAAAACCCCTAGGTGAGAGAGTTTTTTTAGCTTTTGTATCACTTAACCATGAGAAAATGTTGGAAATCATTTGAACCTCAATTATTATATTAATTTGTAAACATATTATTTTAATACATTATTATAATTATGTGCCTCCAAGGTTAGAGGAAGTTTTAGTTTTTTTTGTAAAGTTTGTAATAGTTTATCTGTTAAGAACATCGCCCACGCTTCGAATCTAGCGTGCTGGCGATGACGTCACTTTGTGTCTAAGCCTAGAAGTGACCTGCTTGAAAGGCGGAAGTAGAGTGGGAGTTTCACCCACGCTACCACTAGAGGGAAGCCCGACGCTGCCCTTGCATATAAAAAGGGGGTCGGAAGCGGCGTTCAGGATCATTCCCGATCCAGAGACCAGGCAGATAGGACGTATTCGAGATGGAGGCCCAAGAAGATGACGACGACGCCGAAGCAGATGACTTTAGCCCGGGAACATTTGTGTTCCACCCGGACTGGGTTCCTGTTGCAATGTAAACGGTAGTTAGGCCTAACTCTCTCTAGGAAAGAGAAAACCACATGGTAAATTTTTGTAATAATTTTGTACTGATCAGTTTAAATTTTGGTTTTCTGGATTAGCCTTATTTGCCTTATTGTAGAATATTCAAGATTATTAATATTCTGTGTTTTGAAAGTTACTATAATACTTAAATGGAATTTTAGATTAGATCTTTGTATTTGGGTTGTGGATTTTCTTAATGTAGCGGGAATAGATTTAGCGGAGCTTTATATCTGTTATTAGCGGAATTATTATGATAGTGACTTTTGATTATTGAGATGCTAAATAGGGTTAAGAGTTATTAAGTTCTATGGAAACGAGCATTAATGCATTAGTAAGTCGACCCTGCTTTTTAAGATGAATTCTAAGACTTAAATTTATCGACTATGTGAGTATACTTACTTACTTTTCAAACCCGCTTATCCGTTAGGGTCGCGGGGGCAGCAGCCCTATGGAGGATCTCCAGCGATCACGATCTTCCGCCATCAGGCGCATGTCCTCCCTGGTAATATCTAAGCGACTCGAACCCAGATTCTCCATGTAGTCTAGCCACCTGGTTCTAGGCCGACCCCTTGGTCTCTTACCCACCGGCTTGGAAAATAACAACTGCCTAGGAAGACTAGTTTGCGGCATCCGTATCACGTGGCCATACCAGCGCAACTGAGATCTCTCAATGCGGAGAAGTAGCGGCTCAACTCCTAAAGATTCCCTTATTGTGCTGCTGTACACTCTATCTAGTAGGGTAACACCTGCCACACCTCTCAGGAATCTCATTTCGGCCGCTTGTACCCGCGATCGCACTCTTTCGGTCATTACCCAAGCCTCATGACCATAGGTGAGAATGGGGACAAAGAT
>JAHWFO010091316.1:1039525-1064560 GCA_023313115.1 Rhysida immarginata
GTTAGTTAATTCCTTACCTGATCGCCACAACTAACTTTAAGAATTCAAAATGTTTTCTTTATGTATGTGCTAGTAACAACACTAAAATTGCTTTATCTTTTCTTGGATTGTTAAATCAAAGCAGTAATGTGATATACCTTCCCAAAAGAAATTCATTTTTTTACCGTAACAAGAAATACACGGGTTGACAGGAAATGATAAAAAAATTGTTATTGGGTCAACGTTATCTCAGATTCTTTATTTAAACATCAATGACCCTTCCTAAGGCTTCTGTTGTTCAATAAACTAATGCATAAAACTTGTTTCTCAAACTTAAAGAAGAGAATAATCAACTGGTAATCCGATCAGGTTTTTCATGGTCACCATCGCTAATCATTTTCCTATTACAGCCATATATTTTCTTTAACCTTTGTTTTTTCTAAAGTGTTTCTTAAGACCTTCTCTTTAGCTTTACTTAACTTATAATTTTGCGAGGTCCATTGTCCTTTTGGCATGCTGTCACATTTATTAACATCAATTAAATTTTAATGGTCTTAAAATTTATAATAACCTAATCTATTGAATTAGCTCCATTTCTCAAAATCAATCTCTATGACAACATAATTTTAATGCCCCTTTCTCTTTAAAACTTTACTTAAATAATTACCATAATTTTTGGCAGTAACGCCACGACGTTTCTGTAAAAAAAAAAAAAAAAAAACTTAATTATTTTTAAAATTTTTGGAATATGTGGCCTTTCAGTCACTGCAACTTAACTGTCAGAGATTTTCCAAAAAGTTTAAAAAAAAAAAAGTTCTTCTACCCACGATATTAGGCTTACTTCATATCGTTCTCTCAACAATAAAAACTGAGTAGTGGCAATATTCCTTGATTTCCACACTGCCATATCAATGAATTATGACCAGCACCCTTTTAAGGCACACGCATGGTTCGCCCCAACAACGATTACACATTGCAAAATTTGCATAATAGGCTGAGAAAGCTTTAAAGCTGGTGCATCAAACGGCAGGTGCACGAGCCTCAAGATGGGTAAACGTCCGGATTTAACGGACATCCAAAAAGGGATGATAATAGGCTATCGCAGCAAGGGTGGCACCATCTCCAAAACGGCGCGATTTGTGAACAGTTCACGGTCTGCTGTAGTGAAGGTGTACAAAGAGTGGACAGCAGGGGCAGAAATCATGTCCCAACGCCATCATTGTAAAGGGTCACTAGCCATCGACCAATGGGGTGAGCGGCGCCTACGACAACTCATAAAAGGTGACAGGAGAGCCACAGTCCATCAACTCACCAGATTCAACAGTGGTGCCAACAGACGTGTATCCGACATTACCGTTGAACGCACCCTGCTACGGATGGGCCTGAACAGTCGGCGCATGGTTGCTGCGCCCATGTTGACCAGAAGTCATCGTCAATGATGCCTAGACTTTGCATGTGAGCACTGCCATTGGACCACAGGCGAGTGGGCTAAGGTTGCCTTCTCCGATGAGTCAAGGTTTTAGCTCCATAAGATTGATGAGCAATAGCGAACGCATCGTGAACGCCATGAAAAGAGACTGCAGGAGACTATTGTGGGCCTGAAACAGGCTGGTGGGGGAGTGTGCATGAGTGGGGGATCCTCTGTTGGAAGTAGTTAGGTCCACTGATTCATCTAGAGGGCAATTTGAATGCCTGTGGCTATCTGTCATTCACAGAGGACCAGGTGCACCCGTACATGCTCACGATGTTCCCCTAATGTGATGGTGTGTTCCAGCAGGACAATGCACCCTGCCACAAGGCACGTCTCCTTCTGGATTGGTTCGAGGAATACTCTACTGACTTTCGATTGCTCCCTTGGCCGGACATCAATCCAATCGAACATCTGTGGGAGCACCTTGATCGCCATGTATGGCAGCTGGACCCTCCACCTATGACTCTCGAAGCTCTGTGGACAGTGCTTCAAGCGGAATGGACTGCCATACCATCGGACACATACCGCACACTTCTTGCGTCCATGCCATGACACCTAGCAGTAGTTATACCGGCGAAGGGTGGCTACTCCCATTACTAAGCGGGTGGTCATAATTCAGTGATATGACTGTATTTATTGATGAATTTATTGATGAATTTACATCCTGTTAAATGAAAATTCACTCCGATAGCGATTGAGCGTGAGCGTTCATCGACAGCAGCAGACTGAACCACCGAGACACCGGGAAAATTCCCACTGTGGTCTACTTTCTCATGGTTGAGGGCCATTTTCGCCGATTTTTCTTGGTACCTGCCTGGTACGATGTTCTGCCAGCCTGCCCGTATTCATCGATCCACTTTTACTCATACATGCTTCCTGTTCTTATTGTTCTCCCATTCTCATCGTTCACTACATGACCAACATGATCAACTTTCAAATCTTATCACATTCAAGCACGCCTGATCACTTTCGCTACTCTCGCTTTGTAATAATGGCCGACAGTGAAAACGTATCCCACCTCGAAGTCTGTTCCCAATGCATTTATGATGAATCTGAAGGCACAGAACAGATCATGATCCATTTTTTTTGGATAAATCTTCCCTTTTAGATGATGGGCACTCGCTACAGCCAACTTCCACAACTCGCTTGTGATTGGTGCACATACACTCTGGTAGTGAAAACGGGAAACGAAATTTGTCTTTGAGGAGAAACACGAAATAACACTGAAATACAAGCTGCCTGTTGGTGTATTTCTTTTCCGTTTTTTAATTAAAATTTCTTATAGTTGGATGCATGATAGAGGCGAAGGAGATGAAGATAATGGCGAAGATTGTTTTATATATTTTATTTTAAAAAATTTTTCTCTTAGGTTTCAAATTTTCTTTAAAGTTTCGTTTTTTTCGTACGCACATTTCTGCACTTTAACACTCTCGTATTTATTGTCATAAAAGAATAAATGCAATGAAATCTAATAAATCCCCTCCAGATTATATCGGACAATAAATAATAAATAATTACGCTTAAAACAGAAAGTTTGAAAGTATAACGATTTCTGTGGCAGTTAAATCTTATTTACTGATCGGGCTTTTATCTCGATGCTCGGGGCTGACTATCAAAAAATTTCACGAGCGTGCACGGGGCTAAATGGTCATGAGAGGGCTCGAGAGTTTTTAGAAGCACCAGTATTTTTATAAGCAAGAGCACGTTGGACTATATCTCCACCATGAGCAAGAGTATTTTTCAAATTCTCCATTTTACAGTATCTTTCAAAATGCCAAAGCGACGTGCAAGCTATACAGAAGCTTTTAAACTAACAGCAAATGAAAAGACTGAAAAGGCCAAAGAGCAATCATGCAGCAGCAAGGCAGTTAGGACTTGACGAAAATGTATTTGGCGCTGGAGGAAATGTATGCAGAAATATATTAAATATACGAAATTAAAAAATGTTTCCCACTGAAATGCATATTACTTTTATTGAAGCATATAAGAAAACTGATTTTAGATATTACCGATTGCAAGTGTGGTAGAAAGGGGGGGGGGTGCAGCCAACGAATCGCTGCGGGATAACAATCAGAGATTTTACATTTTTGTTAAATTTTTGCTACTATGACCTATCAATCGCCATGGCATTACTGCTGAAAATTACGGTATTTCTATTGTATTTTATTTTCCCCCCACACATTTCTCAAGTGCAGGCATCCTTTCAATAGTTTCTTTAAAAATCTACGTAAGCACTTGACAAGTTACTCCAGGTACGATGTTTGGTGAGCCATACACAATACAATGTCGTCCCAACCATGCTCCTGCAGGTTTTGAGTATTTTAATGTTTCCTTCATTTGTAGAAATGGATACAACGGATGTTTTAAATTACTATCCATGAAGAAATTTGAGATTAAGTCACAGGAAAAGCAAATCTTTAATAAATTGTGACGTTCTTATAACGTACACATTCGCAGGTGGTGATACTGCACCGAATGTGGTGTTACTTTATGTCTGGTGGCTGAGAGCTATAAGGAAACCCCCCCCCCCTTCCTTTGCTCTTATAATTAAAAGGGGGAAAAAAAAAAAAAAAAGAATCGAAAACACCCTCCTTAGCCACATCGCCACTGCTAACCCGTAAGCACCTCTAATAATTCCACTAAAATATACAACAATCATTTCTACCCTTTGTTTACTTACAAATAACACCTACCTGCTTTTCGTTTAGCTATCTCTCATGTGATCATATCGTGGAAAATTTACAAATATTAAGAAACCCTTTTCATGATCAATGCCCTCCCCTCTGTCTTAAGGACTTACACTTTATGAGGAACCCTAACCTTATCAGTTATCTGGCACACCTAACGTTATATTTTAATTCTAGTAGCTCAACAATAGATCACTAACCAATTTATAATTAAGATATTACGATTTACTGACTAATAATACTAAAGTTAAATACATAAACAATAAAACAAACAGAGGAAAAATGAAATGAATTATTTGAAGATTTAACAAAATAATGATATAGATTGAATGGAGATGGGGAATTAAAATTGAGATAAAATAAACATTAAAAAAATGTTTCTCAAGTAAAGGGTCACTAATTAAATGAATAGATATGTTGCTACAAAAGCGAAATTAGGCGATACTGATGCTTTTACACTTTGTCTTTTCTTATCACTACAGTCTTTACTCTAGTATCAGTCACTTAAATTTTTGCTCTGATTATCAGTTCTATATCTTACGCATGGACTGTTAAAACAAGAATCACTTTACTTATCTTACCGCAGCCGCTGCTATTCAAAGGAACACCTGGATACACTTTTCGTCTGTTGAAGTTCTCCTTCACCCTTCGGATCAATCTGCTTTCTACAGTTATACGTTTGTTCCATCTCGGATTCATCTCTCTCCAGCTCTGGCTGCTTCTGATCCTCCGGCGCTCTGTGAACATCTCCAGATATGCTGCTACCGTCAACAAATGATTGGTAGGGCTCGCTGACTCGCACGATCTAGCACCGCACACCTCACTCCAGACACAGCCTGGCTGTTGGAGTTATGCCCTGGGTAGCTAGACAAGGTATACCTTTGTGCTGCCTGGAGCCCCGGTGCCCTGAGGATGCCGGCCACTACCCCAAAGTGAGATCCAATTGACTGGGATATAATTTCCTGGGTCAATCCCCACCTTCAGCGGTGATAACCCCTCACTCCTCCGCTTGGATACCATGCTCTGCGCTAGGCATCAATACCCATTGGACGAGCCAACTTACCCTCCTCTCACTGCTGCACGCCTTCCATGTCTTGTTCGCTCATGCTGCTTGCATCTACCTTGTCTCAGGATGATCCACTGGGCTCTCCTCCACGTTGTTGGGGCAGCTACTCAGTCGTTCGTTCGTCGCTCCTACTGACACTCGTCGTTCGATTCTCATTTACTTTGACACCCATCTGATCTCTCGCTCAAAGTCACACCCCCTCTCTCTTCGAGGGTCAGGAACAGAGAGGAAAAAAATTATCCTTTTTCCCTTTCTCCACTATCAATCCTTCTTCGTGCCCACTTGCATATTATTAACTGTCCTCTGTCAGTTCCACGAACTTCGCTGGGATGAAGGTCATTGCTATTGAGTTGCACACTCCTCTTTCTCCACTTTTCCCTTTTCTCATAAAACGTAAAAATAAAATTAACAGTCAGATGGCTACTTTTCGATTTACTGCACTGATCACATATTGGAGAACGAAAAGCGGGGGGAGGGGGGGGGGTAGAATCTTTCCAAATGAATTGCAATTATTCCAGTCAATTCTATCCTAAATTCTCTGTTTAATTACACAGATATGCTCTACACCACGAGTCATTTTGTAGTGGCGAGTCATTTATAATATTATCAACAATATGACATGCCCTGTCACACAGGCCCTACCCCCCCAAAACAAAACAAAATTACGCCAAGTAATTTTATTGTTCTTCTAACAAATCTAATATATAACATAATCACCCCAAAATAAAAAGAAACCCAAACCATATGTGTTGCCTGAACAAAAAAAGAAAAAAAGTCCCACCACCAATTTGCAGCCCTATGATCACCCATCATCTATCAACACAACATTGGATGATGCCATTTTGTTTATTGTTTCTTAGTAACAGTGATAGGTATGCATAATGAGTGACATCAAATTGTTTTAACGGAAATCTGATTTTGAGCTTTTATTAGGAAAGTTTTTTTTATTATTAATATATCAATGTATATTATTATTATTTTAGAAGAAATGCAGTATAATAATGTGAAAACTACACTAGGAAATAAGCAATAAGTTGGCAAAGCACGCTCAACAATATATTGGCGAATACACGAATTAAATAATTAGATTTTTTTCCTTAAAATAATTAGTAGTAGAAAATTAACTTTAAATTGCTGCATATTTAAGAAAATAATATTATTTAATGTATACATCTAATATGGTATTTCATAGGGAAAACGAAATACAGTATCTTCTGGGTTTATGGTTAAAAAAATAACGTACTGGCAAAAAAAGTTGTATACTCATCCATGACGAGAGAAAATAATGTATAACAATACAGTATCTTATATATTGTTGTTGTCAAACCAATATCTGCTATGTGCACTTTTTTGAGATTTCAATAATTTGACCCTTGCAAAGAGTTAAAACCAAGAGCTCGTTGGTTACTGAACCAAACTTGCATATAAAAGAACTGCTATGTGCTTATAACCACTATACGACGAACCATGACCACTTTATACAAAATTCACCTTCATACAAAATTTTACAGCAGAATTTTTTTTTCAATATCTCAAAAGTTTGACTTTTGGCACATAGCAGATATTTGTTTGACAATGACGATATGAAGAAAGCATATATTTATGCAATATGTCGTAATGGCTTTCATTTTCTTATACAATATAAGCATGTTTACTATACGGTGTGCTGTTTACTAAAATATGCTGTTTACTATATGGTATACTGTAATGGCTTTCATTTTCTTATAAAACATAAGCATAATATATGGTGGCATGAACAATTTCGATATCAAAATATCACAGAATTTATAAAGTAATAAGTAAAAATAAAAATGTTTGAAATACAGAAAAAAAAATAAACTAAATATTTATTGATGAAAATTTAGGAAAGAAAATCCCACATATAGGATTCGAACTGGGAAACTTCAGCTCTTCGAAGGTTCCTGGTTAGAATTCAGGCTGTGGAGTTTTCGTTCCTATTTTCATCAATAATTTAAACATCTGAGCTTTTACGTAGGATAAATCGTCATCGAACATTCTTGAGATATTATTAAATATTTATTGGTTTGTTTTTAATATGTGTGTTTAATATTTCATCTGCAAAGTCTATCTTACTGAAATAAAAAGCAGCGATTAATCTTTTCAGTAAAAAGTGCTGTAATTCACCCACACCAGTCATAAACCTGATCCCTATTTCCACTTTGGATGGCCAAGTCCATTTTAAACTTCTACGATGTTCGTTCAAACTACTAGACTTTATAACTGATCAACTTCGCTTAGCTCAACTCCTGCCAAGCAAGTGAAAATGCTTTTGGAATGAACTGTACAAAAATTGTGTATAATACATGATTGCGTATTATATGCGGAAAATCCCCACCCAAAAAACAAAAAAACATGGGTGTGTATTATGCACGAGGGTTTATTATACCTCGAAAATTATGGTACTATTTCTTCGCTTAAGTCACAATAAAATAACCCTGCTTTATTGTTACATAATCACTTATCAACCAATAGTATATGCTATCAAGATAAATTTCTCTACACTCACAAAGTTGTATAAAAAGAGTTACACCCTCCTTTTGAGACACCTGTATATTAACAATTATAATCCTCTTGTGTTGGTATTTTATATTAAAAGTTTTTTTTCATTACCATTTATACACAAAGTAACATCTAAGAACTTAAATTTACAGTTTCAAGGTGCAGAAATCATAAAGGAAGAGCTAAACTCAATTTTATAATTCTTTTTAAATACAGATATCTCTCATTATACGCAACTTCATTTTATACATTTTTGCTTTAACGTGATTTAAAAATGTTAACACAGTAGGTATATAATAATTGCGACAGCAAGTGTAAAACTAATTTAGTACTAGTAGACTGTTGGAGTCTTTTGCAAGGCAAACATTATGGGAAAAAGAAGTAACTGTGGTCAAAACACTTCCAAGACTAAAAAAGAAATACTAGTATCACTGGAGAAGTTATAAGAAATTATGAATGTCATGAATCTACTTTACATGATTTTTTGCTACATGATTGTTTCATACAATCAATTAATCTATGAAAATTTCACTAGCATTCATGGGCACTTGAAAATTTTACCATCAAAAGAGTAAAAGGTAAGTTCTTTATACTTTTTTGTGTATAATTTTAACAGCCCTAGAACAAACACATATTTTTATCTCGTGTATAATAAAACCAGAAATAAGTATTACTATTTACCTGCAACCCTTCAATTATCAATTTGAGAACTTTAGGGTTCATACTGCATGATTGCCGAAAAGTAAATCCACTCCAATCGATGATTATTACAAAACCGTTTATTTGTGTCTCTTCATTTTCAATCAACTTTTCTAGACTCAATAACAAAGCACGATATATAGATAAAAGATTATAATGATGATGATCCCAGTTTGAAGTATAAAATATTAACATCTGCCGGCCATAACGATCTCTGTCTGGAAGGATTCCAGGGAAGCCATCAAGTAATGCTCGTTTGATTCCAGTATCAGATACATTGAAGTGCCGAAACAAGTTTTTATGTTTCTGTCTGTACACAAAGTAGTTCGAATACAGTCGGAAGCTTTCCTGAACATCAAATTTTCGGGCTCGCAGAAATCTCAGAATAAAAGCATCATCTGTCCGTAGAAATCCTATAATTCAAAAAGGAAACACAAAAATGAAAAAAAAAGTAATCTCATA
Source organism: Rhysida immarginata (assembly GCA_023313115.1). Taxonomy (NCBI): domain Eukaryota; kingdom Metazoa; phylum Arthropoda; class Chilopoda; order Scolopendromorpha; family Scolopendridae; genus Rhysida; species Rhysida immarginata. The sequence goes on from JAHWFO010091316.1 coordinate 1,048,410, forward strand.
ATATAAGGTGAACAAAATTGCAGTTACACTTAGAATTTTTTTTATATAAGAAAATCAAACATATAACATATGTTTGTAAGCAAATAAAGGCCATTATTCTCCAAAACTTTTAGCTGGTCATTCTTTTGCCATATAGACTCACTTTTTACTCTCTAGTAGTCATGATCTAAACAAAGCTCATTGAATATGTGACATTGGGATGTCCAATCTGCTTCAAGGAACATGCTCCATCTTATAGCAAAAATAACCAAAAATCAAAATTTGCTGCACCATAAATGAAATGAATTATGAATCTAGAAAAAATTGAACAAATTATAATAATGTTGCTATTCACAAAAATAAACAACCTAATACTGGAAAGTATCAAAATATATAAATCCATCTCAAAACCAACATCTAAAGACTATCTTAAATAGCCAGTTAACAAGATTTCTATCTGTTAGGTATATTTAACATTGAAGAAGATGATTATATATAAAGATTCTTAAAAATTATTTTTTAACTTCAACAGGTTTTAATATAAACAAAAAAATTATAAGAAAAGATTATAAAACTGACTACATCTGCTATCATACAAAACTGTTTAAATATAGGAAATTTAAGACTCAAAATAGTTGAGCCGTTATCAATAATTATAAAAACCTTCCATCCCCCGAATATAAAAATCCTATATCCAATATTTACATTTAAAATGAAAAACATCCCATTATCTAAAAACCCTTGAGCAGCACTTTAAAATATATACAAAATATATGTTTAAATTATATACAGAAATATACATTTAAAATCAAACCATAGATTAATATGGTTTGATTTTATAAGCTGCACAGTCTAAAATCCTGATAATTTTAGCACTTGACTAAAAATTCGGAACTTGACTTGTGAAATTTCCTTTACAGAAATTGCATTATAAAATTAAATGAATTGGAAAAATTACAAATTATAGATAAGGAAACAAAAATGAAACTAACACCAAAAATATCACTTCCGAATAAATTCTATACTATTATTAAAATTCATAAAGAAAATTTTCCACTATGACCAATAACGTGTACATATAATGCTGCTACTTATAAATTAGCTAAATTTTTGTCCAAATTTTTAAAACAGCATTTTGTAGAAATGTATTCAATTAAAAATTCTCTACAAGCAAAAAATATTATAGAAAATATTCACTGTAAACAAAATTGGAAGTTTTGTACCATGGATATCAAAGATATGTACAATAACATTCCGATCACTGAAACTCTGGAAATCATTAAAAAGAATTTAAGAAGAAAATACAAATTCGAAATTGTTATGCTAATTTTAAATTGTATAAATTTATGTGTTCAAAATAGCCAATTCATTTTTAATAATCAACTGTATTGCAATATGAAGGTTTACCAATGGGAAACCCTTTATCACCTATGTTATCTAATATTTATCTGAATGAATGGGAGACTCAAATTATTAATTGTTCTGTGGATTAGATATGTTGATGATGCAAAAACGAACCTCTTGTCCACAAACGTTTTTTAATAGGCGAATACGTATTTCGATCTCTTTGAGGTCATTATTCAACGCAAAAATGAATACGTTGAATAATGATCTCTTTTTTGCGTTGAATAATGATCTCAAAGAGATCGAAATACGTATTTGCCTATTAAAAAACGTTTGTGGACAAGAGGTTCGTTTTTGCATCATGTCTTTATCCACAGTATATTCCCACTTCTCAGATATGTTGATGATATTTTCTTGATTTATGAAAATAATAGTATTGATAAATTAATGGGATTTTTTACGCAACAAAAAATATTGAAATTGTCAATTAATGAATGTAATGAAAGTGCTCAATTTTTAGATTTAAACATCAGATGTTTTAATAATAAATGGGAATTTGATATATACGAAAAACCAACACAGGGAAACTCCCTTCCTCACTACTTGTCTGCCATACCAAATAGATACAAACTTAACACCATAAGTAATCTGATAAATAGAGCCAGAAATTTATGCTCACCAAACTATTTAATAAAATATATTTATAGATTGAAAGATAAGTTAATTAAAAATAAATATCCAAGTAAAGTCAGAAAATTTGTTAGTAGATATATTTAAAAACAAAAGGAAAAAAGAAAATAAAAATAGTAAAGAAGATAAAATAAGAATATCTGTTGATTATGATAAAAGTTTTTATAAAATTAAAAAAATATTTAAAAATACAAATATAGAGATAGTACCCAAACTTAAAAATACTATTAAGAATAAATTAATTAAAATGGATAGACAAACAAATCAAAGTGAAAAAGAAAAAAATGAAAAATATGATATAATATATAAAATAAATTGTAAGAATTGTGAATTGAACTATATAGGACAATCTTCAAGACTTCTGAAAACTAGAATAGAGGAACATGGTAGAGCGGTGAGACTTAATGATTGCAATTATGCTATGGACAGACACAGTAGTTTTACGGGACATTCCCCGGATTGGGATAATGTAACAATACTAAATCGAGAAAAAAATTACAAAAAAAGAATAATTAAAGAAGCGCTCTTAATAAAAGAAGATGAAAATACAATATCGCAGACATTGTACGACTTAAGCCCTGATTGGTTGATTTTATAATTTTTTCAATTGTGTAATTTTTAATTTTAAATTTCTCTTTTTACTTCATTGTTTGGGAGGGAGAGTGGGATTTGTGTATTTGATCTGATGATGAGGTATTGATGACCTCGAAAACGTTAATCATGGTGAAAACGATGGAATTTTGATTTTATTATTTATGATTCTTCAACTGACTTCAAAGATAACATTTGTTGGAATATATCTTGGACTTAGGACATTTTTCTATCATTTCAGTATAATCGTAATTTTATTAAGTAGAGAAATAAGGAATTTTATATATAAGAAACCGATCATATATGGAGATCGATAGCAGGCTAGGCCTAACGAAAGAATTAAATCAGGGATTAAGTGTGAACTTGTGGAGACAAAGAAGAGAAGGGTGTGAAAGGCGTTGCCAGGGCAATCGTCCTTTTCAACTGCCATGGTCATTTCAGGACGGCGTTATAGGGGCCGCAAATTTTGCCTCGCAAGGGTTCTTTAGCGTGCAGCCGGCAAACGACTACACGGGACCAACGGCTTTATTTCCCTTCCGAAAGAAGTGCGTGATCTCAGGATTTTCCCCCTGAAAAAATCCTCGTCGTCCTCAGCCGGGATCGAACCCACGTCCTCGGGCGGACGCAATTTTTTGGAACGAACAGAGAGGAAGAATAGAAATCAAGGTCAAGGGATTAACGGTAGCGGAGAGAGAAGGAACTGAAAAGGGATATAATCGCAAGGAACTTTGCAGTGGTCAGACGTAAAATTTTTAACGGTAAAAATGGTGTTACAGTTAGCTAACACGGAGCTAAACGACGACTAGCCGAGAATTTTATGACGAGCTTCGACGCAGCGAGAGGAGAGCCACGATTCTAGTGTACGACTCCAGAGGAGCGTCTCACCGAGCGGAAGTGCACGCAGCACGGCGTGAGAGCGGAGGAGTGCGATAACCTCAGCGGAGCGGAGCCGATCAGACGTCGGGCAGAACCACGTGGAGCCAAGCAGAGCGATATCGATCATCGATGGAGTCAGCGAGTGGAGATCACAGTCCCACCAAAAGAAAGTTTTCATTATCATGTATGGGCCCACACGTAAAATTTGAGTTGCAATATATCTCCAAAGGTTAAAGAAAGATGTAATAGATCTAGTTAGTAATGTGATGTTGAGAGAATTAAGCTTTATAGTAAAGTGCGTTGGAAGTGTAAGAACTGAAAAGGAACTTGGTTAAAGTGATAATTAGACAGTTTAATGTGATTGATTTGTACATGAAGCACAGTTAAATTGGTCCCTTTTTATATTCTTTAGATATTGAAATTAAGTTAAATAGAGTTTAGAACAGATGAGTTAAGTCCTAGGCATAAATTTGTTTTCTGATTAATGTATTTGAGTTATAAATTTTGTTCTAATAAATTATACACGTATCTGAGTGCGTCATTTTGCTAGTAAAATTAGAAGGTTTAGAATATTTTAATAAATCAGAAGCGGGAGAACTCCTTATATGTTTCTTGACTGGGCTATCAATGGTTAATTTATATTACGGCATCTATTTTGAATAACTGGGGAGGTATGAGGGAGTAGATCACTGGGTATACTGTGTGTTCATTATAATTCTGTGTTCTAGTTCAAATTAAGAACCTAAAGTCATTTATTTGTGCTTATTTTATGCCCTGTATCACCGACTATTGCTATCAGATAATGAAGGTAGGAATGAGTGCATTTCTTCCTCTGTGTTCGATACCTGAGGGACAGTAGCTTAGCTTACGATTTAACGTAAGGTGAAACGGTGCTGTTAAGAACCCTCACTTGTAAGAAATAGATACATAGATACCCACTCAAGGTTAATATGCATATATAGTCTGTGATACAACAATCCCTTTTTTTTTGTTTAGTACCTCTGTGATAAGAGTTAATGTTAGAAGTCAGTATATTATACAAAATGAGAAAGAGCCACCAGGGGTAGTAATTAAGTAATTGAACTATAGCAGATTAATTAAGAAGAGCCGAGTATTCTGGAAAGGATAGAGTAAGCAGTAGCGATAGAGTGTAAGAACATAGTCCACTATACGATCAAGGTCGAGAGAGCAACTGACAGAGTCATTAGTTTTTCTTTTTGTTGTCTATATAAGGTACGCATCTCGTGCAGGACTCAGGTAATCCTACAGGTAAGAAGTGCACAACGCAATGCCTGCACTAGATCTTTACAACATTTTCCAGTAAACGAGCCCTTACAAACAGCCGAAAGTCAATGCATTTACTATGCAAAAACATTGAGTCATCAGGCCTTTGGTAACTGCGACGTCACAGATGTGCACAGGCAAAGGAATTTGTACATGTGTAATAGAAAGTAGTACCACGTTTTCCTTCGTTGTTCAGCCTTATGGTTACAAATTAATGTGAAATACAGTTTTTTAATTTGTATTTGTAATGATTACATATGTTTTACCCCCCTTTCAATTAGTCTGGACTGTCCCTTTAAGATTGAGATCAACTCACAAATGATGGGTCATATCATTATTTTGAGTCTTATCTGAATGTGCTCCTATTAACCCCTACTCTAGATACCGTAAAATCTTGAATACACGCCCGGGCGTCTATTTGTTTCAATGGTCCAGACCCCCCCGGCGATTAATTGAGACCCGGCATTTATTTGAGACCTGGCGTTTATTTGAGACCCGGCATTAAGGGCTATTCCCAATAACAGGGTTGATTAGGGTGTCCCAAAACGATTGCGTAAAATTCCTTGACTTTTCCTGGTTGATCATGTAATTTTCCCTGACCAATTTTTCGTTCTAATTTCGCATTTTTTTGCTGATTTTGTAAAATTCCCTGACTTTTCCCGTTTACAAAAAATTCCCTGAATTTTCCCGGTTTTCCCAGTCGCTAGGCTTTGTGTACTCTTAATCCATCCCCCACCATCCATACAGTTCAGTCATGCGTGCTTTAAAAGGTTTGTTCCAAGAAACATTTGGGGCCTGAATGTATTTTGTACAACCACCGGGAATGACAGCAGTAACAGTATTTGTGCTTTTAAGGTGTCTCTTAATGGTTTCATGGATGTGACATTTATATGAATCTCATGGATGTGAAATTTATATAAAATTGGAATGGGTTAAATGAAGTGGCCAATGAGAAGGCATACACATGAAAAGACGTTTAATAACCTGAAAGTGAGGAAAAATGCTGGAATTTATATCGATGACCCGTAAAAGATCCGGCGTTTACTCGAGACCCGGCATTTAATCTATTTTTTTTACACACCACCCGGCTTTTATTAGAGACCGGCGTGTATTCAAGATTTTACGGTACTTCTAGTCTGTGCCAGCTTTTGATAGTATAGTGTATTTTCTTTACTTTAGTATTAAATGTCGTGCCGAAAATTGAAATACTGTATCTTTATTCAATTCTTAAATAAGGAAATCTGGGATAAGATGACTAATGTGTTAGTAGATTAATAAAGAATATGATAAAATTACATGATGGAATTTATTATTAACTAATAATACCCCATGATCTCTTTTACTTATCTGTCTTCATAGTTCAGCTTTCTCTGCTCACACTTGTCCACATGTGATGGTTGTATTTTTCCCCTCCATGTGATCTGGTCGCTGAGTCGCCAACTCCAATCTCTCCCACGATACCGTTCAGAGACTAGGACTCCTGCCAATGTAGGCCTGCTGACCCACAGCTATCAGCTTCCTCTGCCCTACCCTTCTGCTGGATTCTGTTGTCGTCATTGACTCTAATACTGTTTTCCTTCTCCTCTCACTTGATCACAATAATGTCACTTGGGAATTGGTGATTTTCTTTCGCTAGACTGTACCTTCATTCACAGTCATTCTCCTCAATCATATTTAGTTGTTCAAAGTTCGTAAGTTTCCACACACTCCAAACTTGTACATCTGACCCCCTCGCTAACATATTGAAGATGATCATTAATAGTAAAAGTCAAACAAAATTCATGCAGTTTAATTTCGCTTTAGAAGTCAGAAGACACTTGCAAGATAATCCAGAAAACCCAATCCTTGCCGCTGTTAACAATATTTTAAATTGATGTATATTCGTACATATGTTTTTAAAAATTTTCTCGTTATCTACTTATCATCATGTCTCTTTTGTTGTTTTGGCTTGTTAGTCCAACAGAGCGAGCTTCATTTCGCCTGATTGATGGACATCCTCCATATATTCGGCAGTATAAGCCTGCCAATTTTGTAGTTGTTTCATGTCCTGATGATGAAATTATGTTGAAACGCGTTGTCTACAATAAAACTCTACCATTGCTATTCCTGGACTTATTTACTTACTTACTCTTCATTATTCAAACCCGCTTATCTGTCAGGGTCGTGGGGGCAGCAGCCCTATGGAGGATCTCCAGCGATCGTGATCTTTCGCCATCAGGCGCATGTCCTCCATGGTAATATCCAAGCGACTCGAACCCAGATTCTCCATGTAGTCTAGCCACCTGGTTGTAGGCCAAACCCCTTGTGATTCTCTTACCCACCGGCTTGGAAGATAACAATGCCTAGGAAGACTAGTTTGTGGCATCCATATCACGTGGCCATACGAGTGCAACTGATATCTCTTGATGCGGAGAAGTAGTGGCTCAACACTTAAAGACTCCTTTATTGTGCTCTGTGCACTCTAGTAGGGTAACACCTGTCACACCTCTCAGAAATCTCATTTCGGCCGCTTGTACCCGCGATCACACACTTTGGGTCACGTTTCATTATTTCAAAGATAGATTTGAAAATGGAGAGCTTGGCTTTGTTCCCCAGCTCACGTTTTGTTACCAAGGATCGCCATAATTTACGTCTGACACAGCTTGCTGCACCGATCCGAGCATCCAATTCTTTATCCTCCTGCCCATCACTCGTGAATTCAATCTCAGGATACTTCAACTTCTCCACCTGCCTCAATGGGGCTCCCCTACATGGAGTCTGTCTTGATAGGACCAGAACCTCAGTCATATCAACATTGATCTTCATCCTAGCCTCTTCACATTTGTCTAGTGCGTGCTTAAGGTTGGTGCGAGAAGACCCAAGGAGGACAAGGTCACCCAAAGAGCAACCTCTCCACCAAGCAGTCACCCACACAAACATGCTCATCTCCTCGGCTGCCCCTGTCTATATAGTCCATAAAGATAATGAACAAGAGAGGCTACAGTACACACCCTTGGTAGAGTCCAACATCCACGGTGAATGGTCTTGACTTAATGCCATTTATCCGGTCATACATCTCAGAGCTTTCATACAGAGACATGACAGCAACCAGGAACTCTGACATATGCTTTTTCAAGGTCCACAAAGCAAGAGCAAGCGTAGACATCTTTTGCATACTCCCAGGATTTCTCAGAGATTTCTCTTAGAGCAAAGATGTGATCCATCGTGCTTCAGCCAAATCGCAAACCACACTGCTCCCCTGACAGTTTGGAGTCGACTAATTCCAGACTTCTCTTCTCCAGACACTTAGATTACACTTTCCCAGAGATGCCTCAATAGTTGTTGCAATCTGTTTGATCTCCCTTTTTGAAGATAAGAATCACAATTCTTGTCTGCCATTGCTTAGGGCTGGCCAGGTGGCCGAGAGGGCTAGGGCGTAGGCTTTCTAGTTCTCGAGTCTGCCTGGCTGTGGGTTCGAATCCCGCCATGGCCATGTATGTTTGTGTTTGTACAGATATAACTTGTGTAAAAGGCGCAAAATGACCTTAGTAGTCGACACCTTAATTTCTAGAACACACCCGAGTCAGCCACAGGATACCATCCTGACTTAAGGCCTTTAACATCTCAGACCGGATTTCTTCTTCACCTGCAACTTTGCCAGTCTTCAGGGACTTAATTGTGCAAATGAGTTCTGCTTCGGTGATATGGCAATGACTATTCTCCGCTCCAATGTGCACCTCATGTGCCTCAGTTATTGCTGTTGTGACGGTTTTATGCGGGGTCCCTACTCCGGGCAAGCTCCTCGAATCGCTGCTAATAGCACTCTAGTCTAAGACACTTAATTCTAGTGCTTAAATCTAAATGTGAATTGGACTTACTTACCCCTAATATACTTTTACCCCCCCCCCCCCGTAACCTGTCATTCAAATGAGAGAACCCACCCCTCTAAGTTTCCCTTCTTATGGAGCGCAACGGGGTTCTAATCTTCCTATAAATAGCCTACTCGTGATCGTATAGTGCAATATCTACGTAACAAAGTGTCCTACACTGAAGACTAATAAATAACCACCCTTCTATGACCCATTCGTTCATTTGGCAAATAATTATGGATTGAGACATGACATAATTGAAGGAATAACATTTAATGAGGGATTAAATCAAGATAATATCAATACAAAAATAAGTTTCAAAGTAAAGCAATTTAAATCAACTTTAAAGAGTATCAATGATATGTATTACTATTTATCAAAATACATGCATGAATTATATGTGTGTTAATAATCTTAGCTTAAAAGAGCAATCTAACCCTGAACGTATTAAATCTACTGAATTTACTTAATTAATATCAGACATGCGCTCTAGGCAATGTTCCCCTTGATTTCTTATTTATTATCAATTATGCTATCTTGCTTAATGCTACCAGCCTTAGGCTTGAAATGAGTTCAGTTTCTTTTGTCTCTTACACGATGAATGTCACTTTAAATTACACCTTTTCGCGTGGGCCCAAGAAATAAAACACAGTACTTAGCTTTACTGTCGACTCTCGAAGTTTCCACTGATTCTGCTGATATCGTCCGGCGCTTGTCCACCGAAGTCGGTCGTTTCCGCGGTATCCCCGCTGTTGCTGCGCTGATTCAAGCTCCTCTCCTCGAGTTCCCAGATCGCCAAATTCGTCTTTGCCTACCCAGCTTAGAGCTATAAAGCAGTCTAGCTAAAACGCCCGCTAGACTCTTTATTCCCGCTCTACCCCACTGATAGGCACTGGCTCGCTGGTCGGTTGGTGGTCACCTGAATCGTCGCATCACGCCGTCGGTTGCCGCTTCGACGTCCGTTCGCCTGCTCATGAAATCGTAACGTGGTTCGCCTTGGATACGACCAGCCTTGGTCGTCCTTTCATATGCCTTGAGCCGCAGTCGATCAGCTCTCTTCTCTCGGAGTTTTTTTTTTGATTTCCGCCACCGTTGATTCTTACGTCTTTCCACTCATACTGTCTGTCGTCAACTCCCCTATTTTCCCAAAAATTACCTTGAGATACCCCGGCACTCTGGGATAGCTCCCCGTCTTCCAATTCCTGGAAAAAGCTGCCCTGTCGGTATTACTCTTTTTATCATCCCATTTTTACACTATTCCCCCCGCTTGCTATTTTCGTCTCCGATTTCCTCGTATTAGATCCCCCCCTTCTTCTATTGTATTAAATAAGGAGTATTCCAGGTGCCGTTAATCCCAAGAGCACATGTCTGAAAAGGCCTAATATTATAAGTTTTTGATTTACATAGATGTTCAGGGTTAATTGTACTAAATTCTGAAAGAATAAAGAAATTCTCAATTTATGTTCATTTGCAAAGTTTCGGAAAGTAATGCTAACTTCTCTTAATGATCTAAAATTATATTTCATGCCTCATTCGACTCATTAAATTGCCAGCTCGAGGATTTTTATTTCATTCCCTTCCCTTTGTTTTTAAGTTAATACAGTTTGAGTTTAAATTGCTGAATAAATGACAGATAGACATGGGTTGCTCCAATCCATGTCTATGTGTACATATTTAATATGTCACACTGTCACCGGATTAAGAAGAGATGCAAAGTATTCCTTCAACCTATGCAATACGCTCTCCTCAGTTTGCAGAAGCCACCCATCTCTCTCTCTCCCCCCGCTCTCTTAATAGTTTGTGATGAAAGAGATTACTTTCTGCAGAAGTGGAGCATGGTCTTCCAGAATACATTATTTGCCAAAGCATAGTCTGCCTCCAGTTTCTCCTCAAACTTCTCCCAGGCCTTGGGTTTAGCTGTTGATACTGTCTTTGCTGCTGCTTTTTGCGATTCAGTGTACCGCACTCGACTCGAAGGTGACTTATAGCAAATAGGCTACCTTCTTTGCCATAACAGCTTCTTGGATTCACCGTTCCACCATGCAGTCCTTTTCTCACCGCCCTGCACCACACTCAGCCGCTTACAACCATATCACAATGCAGTTGAAGTTGTCACAGCAGTTTTAAACAAGTGCCACTCCTCTTCAACAGTACCACGATTACTGGGTAGTTCTTTGAAACTTGAAGATATGTTATCTGCAAACGTCTTCCTCACAGCTCTATCCTCCAATGCCTTCCATTTGATGTGCCAAGTCTGTCTGGACCTAGTATCTCGCTTGATTGGCATGGATTCAGAGAACCGCAAATTGCAGACAACAAGGGGGTGATCAGATGATAGTGTGACAATGTTAATTGAATGCCACCTTCCACTTTCATGGAGGAGGGGGCGTGCATCGAGACCAACAGCGTGCGCTGTTTACTCTCTCACTCTGCCTCCGCAGAGAGCTATAAACTCTTAGAAAGCTCTAAATTGTATTACCTTCAGTGTGCCATCAGACTTTGAAGTGACATTTTGTGAAGAACATGATTCACTTATGGACAACCCTGTGCTGGAAGGTGTTCGTGATGGAAAGTCCATTGTTACAACAGAGATCCAACAAACACCTTCCATATCTTCTATCTTCTATATATATAACTAGCAAAGGTACCTGGCGATGACCGGGATAATTACACTTGTAGGTAAACAGAACAATCTCAAAAAATTAAATTAAATTTTGCAATATCATAAATATAAACACATGAAAATGCTTAGAATTAATACAGTAAAAATTCTTAATTTAAATTCGAAAAAAAAATTTTAAAGGCTCACAATGGATGGAATTCTCCAATAATTTCTTACTCACGTAATCTTACTTCAGATGTACACTTGATGTTGTTGAATTTCCACTCTTCTCTCGATGTGTTGAAGCAAAACTTGGCCATTCATCAGTTTGCGTAGTCTAGCGGTCGCCGATTCTTCTATTTACTTGCTTCCCATTTGCTCAATGCAGCACGGAGCTAAAGGAGTGCTTCCTCTGTCGTCTTTTCACTCTTTCTCAATAGTCTGCTAACTCTCCATTATCTCCAGTTACTGATCATTTTTAAAGATTTGCAAGAAATTGTTAAGTACTGAGAACTCTCTTTTCTAAGAACAAACCTGAATAACAGGAATTCTATGCATTGTTACAAATTGAAACTTATCCTTCTTGCATCATTATTTCATGTTCATTGTTATAATTCTTGGAAGGGATTGCTTTATCATTGCATCATCATTTTCTGCTCATTGTTATTGGTGAATTGCACGTTGATACCATTGTTGATGCGAACACGACGGGCCTATTGTTGCACAAATTTTGCCTTGCATTGTTGGTCATGAGATATCTGTTGCTGGTCCGAGCGTAGTGTGAATTGCGTGTTGACACCATTGTTGATAGCTATTGTTGTACAAACTTTGCTTTGCATTGTTGGTCATGAGATATTTCTCATTAATATGCCTTGCCATAACCATGAATATCGATTTTTTTATCAATAATTATTATTTTTTCGAAATCTGAAGTAGACAGTGACCTTCCTCATGCTTTGAAGGTCAAGTATGCAAAATTTCATCAAGATCGGAATAAAACTGTAGATTTGTATAAAAACTAGCAGAGGACCCGGTGTTGCCCGGGTTAATTACACAGTAGGTAAACAGAACAATCTCAAGAAGTTAAATAAACTGATGTGATTTATGGAAATAAACCATAATAGGTTATGCACTGCTAAAACGTGCCAAACACACAAACACACACGCATGCACGCACACACACACAAAGAAACGCATACACACTTTTCCTTTGCCTCATCGAGAGAGACTGCCCTATCTATATCGTCTATTAAATCCATTCCCTGTTCATTGTTACTAATTCTTGGAAACGAATGTTCTATCATTGCATCATCATTTCATGTTCATTGTTATTGGTGAATTGCGTGTTGATACCATTGTTGATACTTATTGTTGCACAAACTTTTCCTTGCATTGTTGGTCATGAGATATATATTGTTGGTCCGTGCAAAGTGTTGGTGCATTGCATGTTTATACTTATTGTTGCACAAACTTTGCCTTGCATTGTTGGTCATGAGATATTTCTCATTAATATGCCCTGCCATAATCATGAATATCGATTTTTTATCAGTAATTATTATTTTTCGCGAAATGTCAGGTAGACAGTGACCTTCCTCATGCTTTGAAGGTCAAGTATGCAAAATTTCATCAAGATCGGAATAAAACTGTAGATTTGCATAAGAAACAAACAAACCCACAAACAAACATCCTTCTTTATATACCGTGGGCAAGAAATAACATGAGGTGTTCAGAGATCGCTAGCAGGAATTCTATTAAGCCAAATGCAATACATTTTGGTGTATGTACTTAGTGGAACATGCAGTTTCGATTTCTGCAAAAAAAAAAAAAAAAAAATAGAACCAAAAGTCGCCATAGGGGGCGCTTATTTCAAGAAAATAATAAATACCTAATTGTCAAATGAACAAATACTGTACAAACCAACTTTAGTAACAACAATAAACAATGTTTTATTTTTAATTGCAAATGTGTTTCAATATGACCACCAGTGTGCTGTTCAAATAGCTGCATGCGGTACACGACATTTTCTACGGCAGCTCGCAGCATATCTGCATTAATTAGTCTGATATGTAACGTTATTTGATCCTTTAAGGTTGAGAGGTCAGGAACAAGTGCTTGATACACAAGGCTTTTCAAATATCCCCATAACCAAAAATCACAAGGGTTGAGATCAGGCGACCTGGGTGGCCATACCATGGGAAATGCACGACTAATAATTCTGCTGTCTGAAAAACGTTCTCGCAAGATCTGCTGCACCTGACGTCCGATGTGCGGTGGCGCACCATCCTGCATAAAAATGGTAGAATCCAGACAACCCTTTTCCTGCAATCGTGGTATCACAAAATTCTCAAGCATATCGGCATACCTGGCAGAATTGACGGAACAAGTCACCGGTCCAAGGGGACGGATTTCTTCAAAAAAGTACGGGCCGATGATGAAAGAAGCAGTAAAGCCGCACAAAACTGTTAGTTTTGGTGAATGCATAGGAGTTGGCAGACACACTTGTGGATTTGATGCAGCCCAAATACAGCAGTTGTGGGTATTGATATCACCATTCAAATAAAAATGTGCCTCATCACTCCATAAAATTTGCCATGGCCATGCATCATCCACTTCCATACGTGCTAAAAATCTCAACGAAAAGTCAGTTCGGGTACGTTCATCTCCAGAAAGCAATTGTTGAACAGGTGTGAGTTTATAGGGATAAAATGTCAATATCTTATGCAATATTTTCTTCACCGTCGAATATGGGATATCTGTTTGGCGTGCTATTGCGTGTGCACTGCTGGTACCCTGCACAGTAGTCATCTCCTGTTCCACAACAGCAGTTGCAACTTCAACGTGTTGCTGCCTGATTCGTTTGCATCCCCGGCGTGGTTGCACTCCTAGAGTTTTGGTAGATTCAAATCGTTCAATCATTTTCTGTCGGTTAGTTATGCTCATCGGTCCTCTTCGTAACGTTTTCAATTGCCGGAATTCACGAAGGGCAGTACTTGCATTGTCGCTCTTCTGATAAAACAACTTGACTAATAACGCCGGTCAGGCAAAGTAAGCGTCATCATCAGGCCATTCGTTCGTGAAGGATGGGAAATCCTCAGCCTTACCTTTTATTGTCATGATTGCTCAACACAGAACGCGCTTATGCAAATGTATTCATTGTTTTTTTGAAATAAGCGCCCCCTCGTACTATTTTTTTTTATTTTTTTTTTGCAGAAATCAAAACTGCATGTTCCACTAAGTTTATACACCAAAACGTACTGCATTAGGCCTAATAGAATTCCCGCTAGCGAGCTCTGAACAGCTCACGTTATTTCTTGCCCACCCGGTATATAGAAGAAGAATGTTTGTGGGTTTGCGTGTATTTAATACAAATCTATAGTTTTATTCCGATCTTGATGAAATTTTGCATACTTGACCTTCAAAGCATGAGGAAGGTTACTGTCTACCTCAGATTTCGGAAAAATAATAATTATCGATAAAAAATCGATATTCATGGTTATGGCAGGGCATATTAATGAGAAATATCTCATGAACAACAATGCAAGGCAAAGTTTCTGCAACAATAGGTATCAACAATGGTGTCAACACGCCATGCACCAACACTAGGCAGGGATCAACAATATATATCTCATGACCAGCAATGAAAGGCAAAATTTGTAATAATGCATAGAATTCCGGTTATTCAGGCTTTTCTTAGAAAAGAGAGTTCTTAGTACTTAATAATTTTTTGAAAATCTTTAAAAATGATTAGTAACTGGAGATAATGGAAAGTTAGCAGACATTGAGAAAGAGTGGTAAGACGACAGAGGAAGCACTCCGTTAGCTCTGTGCTGTATTGAGCAAATGGTAAGCAGGTTAATAGAAGAATCAGTGATCGCTAGATACAAAAAGAGATGAATGGCCAAGTTTTGATTCAAGACATCGAGGGAAGAAAGGAAATTGCAACAACATCAAGTGTACATCTAAAGTAAGATTACGTGAGTAAGAAATTATTTAGACTAGCAATGATATCTTTGGAGATGTCCATCCATTGTGAGCTTTTAAAAAAAATTTTTTCACATTTTTATTAAGAATTTTTACTGTATTAATTCTAAGCATTTTCATGTGTGTTATTTTTAAGTTATTTCAAAATTTATTCAATAAAAAAAAAAAAGTCCGAGCCATGCCAGGGATATCACCTAGCTTATTTGGTAGCACAGCAGGTCTAAACATTTCCTAAAAATATATTTTGACTATATTCTGTGGGAAAGTATATATTTTGGAAACTGAAATGCTGACAATGCGATGACTGAACGTTCGTTTCCAAGAATTTTTGATAATGAGCATAAAGTGAAGATGCAGTGACAGAACATTAATAAGGCAGCATCTATTGATTAGGCAAAGGAGTCACGCATGTCTCCCTTGAGCTCCCTATCAAACGTCCAGATGAATGGCAAAAATTTATTTGTCTGGAAAGGAAAGAGAAAGAACGAGTATTAGTCAGAGAAACTCTGCAACTAAAACAGAAAAAGCTATACGGGCATTTGAAACATCTGAACAACGGCAATTTGAATAGAGCAACATGACATAAGAGCTTCTACGTCAAGGGCAAGAAAAACTTGAGTCTAAAGTATCTGGTGATGCTCCGCAGTGGTAAGGCAAGTCAAGAAGAGTTTAGATGCTCCGGTATATCACCTGGACAACCTGTTTTTTGTATTTTTCGTAGAATGGATAGTCTGTGTTGTATTGATTGAGTTATTATTTAACCAATTGGGAGTTATAGGTTAATTTTTTGAGATCTATCTCTTTACCTACAAGTGTAATTAACTCGGGCAATGCTGGGTACCTCTGCTAGTCTTCTATATATATAAAGAAGGATGTTTGTGGGTTTGTGGGTGGGTTTGTTTGTTTCTTATACAAATCTACGGTTTTATTCCGATCTTGATGAAATGTTGCATACT
>JAHWFO010091316.1:1075755-1114741 GCA_023313115.1 Rhysida immarginata
CACATTATTTAGAGTGTTTTTATCTGTAGGTTTGACAATGGGTTTTTCATTTTTGATAATCAAATTGAGTTTTTTCCCCAATTTAGACCTTTTTACATCCATTTTGGCTTGGTTCACCCAGTTTAATTGATAATGTTAAAGAACCCTTTAATAATGTTAAAGAACCCATTAATAAGAACCCTTTACGCACTTTAAGTGATAATGTTAAAGAAGCGATAAAAACTAGCCCTAATCTTATCCCCATGAAGTTGGCCTCGACACTGGTCATTAGTAACCCCACTTTACCGCGTTTGTATTGCTTACCGAAAATTCACAAACCAGGGAATAAAATGCGCCCGATAGTCTCCAATATTGACTCTTCAACTTACCGAATTTCTAAGTTTTTGGCAAAATATTTAAAAACTTTGAAACTGTCGGATTTTGACAGCTCGGTCACCAACAGCGTCGATCTTGTTAATAAAATAAAACATAGGACAATCAAAGATGGAGAAATATTAGTTTCGTTCGATATAGTATCATTATTCCCAAGCATTCCTCTTCCAGAAACAGTTCAGTTCTTGAAAAACATCATGTGCAAAAACAAGGTGTCTTCTAATATCCAGACTGAATGTTTAAAACTTATTAGACTATGTACCGATAATATTTTTAGCTTCCAGGATAAAGTTTACAAAATGACGGAAGGCACTCCTATGGGATCGTGCCTCAGCCCTATCTTGGCTGAGATTTTCTTAAAAAGTTTTGA
The DNA here is from genome assembly GCA_023313115.1 of Rhysida immarginata. Lineage (NCBI taxonomy): Eukaryota > Metazoa > Arthropoda > Chilopoda > Scolopendromorpha > Scolopendridae > Rhysida > Rhysida immarginata. The sequence continues at coordinate 1,076,498 of JAHWFO010091316.1, forward strand.
GGATATCCTCAGAACGTCGAATTTTTATTTCCCTGACTGTTGGTTTCGATATGTTGATGACATATTTGCGATATTTGATTCTAACAGGTGCGATACCAACTCTTTTCTACAACACTTAAATAGTTTTTTCCCCTCTGTTCAGTTCACCCTGGAATTAGAGAGAGACCAGAAGTTGCCTTTACTGGACGTTTTAATCTTTAGGAGTCAAGATCACTTAGAGTTCAACGTTTACCGGAAGCCCTCTAACGTCCTCAACTACATTCCAAGTGATTCTAGCCACCCCTGGAACCGAAGACTGCCACTTTTGTTTCCATGCTGGATAGAGCCCTTAACATTCCGCTCAACCAAGAACGATTTAAGAAAGAAATTTCCCTCATCAAAAAAAATCGCAACTATGAATGGCTACAACAATCGCACCATCATGGATTTACTTAGGAAAAGAAAGTTCAAGAAATTTATCAAGGACAGCACCACGCACGGCAAGACCAAGAAACAGGGCAGTATTATTTCTTTACCTTATAACAAGCAACTCATCAGAGGGTTGGGCTCGGCATTAAAATCATTTGGTTATTCAATTTGTTTCAGCAATCCCAATCAAATGAAGGACATTTTTCCCAACCCTAAGGACAAGATCTCTTCGCTCCTCAAGTTAAGAATTTACGAAATTAAATGTGCACAATGTGATATGGTTTACAAAGGTCAGACGCGTCGAAGCATAGAAACCAGATACAAGGATCACCTAAGACATAGAAAGTTTGGAAGAAGTAACTTGTCCGCAGTTGCCAAACACTCCATCGACACCGGCCATGATTTTCATAATGTTAAACTGATAAAATCAATAAATAAAAGACACCTGTTGGATGCGTTCGAAAGCATTGTGATCCAGCGTACAGACAAAAATACGCTACTTAACTTAGATATGGGTCCGATTATCGATTCACCTTTAATCAAGTGGTTGACCCAAACAACCAATCAAAAGAATTGACCTTTTTTCGTGTCTTTCTTTTTCGAATTCTGATTGGTTGTAGTTCCTTATATATACTCATATTTTCCAAGACTCAGGTAGTTCTCTCGTTGTCTTTGAGGTGCTCCTGGACTGCTGAATGATGGTAGCAATTGCTTCCGAAAAGTACTTCCAGAATCAGGTTGTATTTATCCTATTTCTTAGTGTTGTTGTGGTTAAAGAGTTTTTTTATTAATATTAAGATTCACATTACAATTATCCACATTAGTCTTTACTTTCGTTTAATATCTGCTTCGGTTCAAAAAATAAAAGCGGGGTTCAGAGTTTTGTATTCATCCTGTACGTCATCATTTACCACTTATTCGTTTTAATAAACAGAAAAAAAAATTATTGCATTTCGGATACCAGGGTTGGGTTCAGATACCAAGGCACAGGGGCATATTACTGTATGTACAGTTTGTATATTCTTAAATATATATCAGTAGAACAATTGTTGAGAAATTTCTTGTTTCTACCATAGACAGACACCATTAAAAGCTATGTATGATATATACGGGTCAGAATATTATAATAATAATGTTTGCATGGTACATATTAATCAGTTCTGAAATTATGCATGGTTACTTTTTTTGGTTAAAATCTCTCTGAATGCAAAATTCAACGGTAACTCTTGCCATTCACACCAACATCACTCAAGCCATAAGAGAAAACTGGAAGTTAACAGGAATAACAGTGGACAATTAATGTGAAAAATGAAAGGTGAGGAAGATGTTGATAATGAAAGCTACTTTATTCAAGGAAAAATGTTTCTAGTCATCTCAGATATAGAGTAAATAATCTTGGATGTGGGCCGTGAAGAATGAGAATTAATTTTTTTCTCTATATGTTCCTCTTTTCTTTTAGTAGTTGCAGCAAAATCAACTGTAAAAAACCTTAAGGCTATGACCATACGCAAGTTGTTTTTTTTTACCACACAGCAATTCTGTTGGACAACACCACTGCGAGCAAAGACTGCATAAAAAAAAAAAAAACATATGTCATTTTTTGCAGGAAAAATTACTGCATTTTCAGCCAGTAGTTGAAAAATGGGCAGAGGCCTATTCAACTTGGAGATGACCTCAAACTGAAGAAGCAAAATTTTAGTCTGTGGGAAATCCCTAGAACTACTGCAGGAAAGAAAACACTCATGTGGCCATATTCTTAGGGCCAGTTCATTATCTACTTTCTCAAGTGGGTCTTCTCAACTGAGTCTTCAGCAACAATAGACTTATTGTTGAAATGAGGAACACTTGGTTACAACAATGTCACTGTATTGTTGCTGAACACTCAGTTGAGAAGTCTCAGCTGAGAAAGTAGATAATGAACCAGCCCATAGTCAGTCTAAAGAGGGAGATTAAAATTTATCGAATTTATTATATTTACAAAATCATTATTAATTTACAAATTCATTCCATTTTCTTTACCTATATCTGGCCTGGTAATAATAAGGTCTCTTATCATTTTTACACTTTCTTGATGATGGACTGGATATGTAATGGACTCTCCTTTTGACTTATTATGCGGGACTTCTAACAAAGTCCAACCATATTCAGCCATTCTGCATTTTTTCTCTCTCTTAGGGCTATTCATAAAATCCTCAGGAACTTCCAAGGAAAACTTAGGGCCATTTTGTCTATTAAAATATCAAGGAAAATAAAATATGAGAAAAATATAATGTTCCCTGGATTGAATAAAAACAATTACGAAAGTATATACGAGGTATTTTTAAGTAAGTGATATTTTGATATTAAAAAAAAAAAAACAAGGAAAAATTTTTTAACACCTTAATTTTTATATGAAAGCCTAGACCTTATTCTACTTTCAACGTAATTTCCACCTCTACTAAAGCACTTATTGTATCGTACCACCAGCATTTGAATTCCCTTCTCATAGAAATCGACAGCCTGATTTGCTCCAGAACGAGTTGCACAAAACCAACTGTTTAGCCAGTGCTTTGACTTTCCTTGAGAAGTACCGTGTTGAAGGGAATAAGTTTTTAAGCCAAATTGTCACTAGTGACGAAACCCGGGTTGCTCACATTACACCGGAATCAAAACAACAATCCATGGAATGGAGGCATTCAACTTCACCCAAGAAAGTGAAGTTCAAGCAAACAAATTCAGTCCGAAAAATCATGCAGACTTGTTTTGGGATAGGCAGGGTGTTTTGCTTGCGGAATTTTTGTGCTAGAGTCATTAGTAAATCAGTGGCCAATTTCTATAAGGATGGAGTTCAAAAGCTACTTGTACAATGCGTTATGTGCCTTAAGGTACAAGCTTTCATATAAAAATTAAGGTGTTAAAAAAATTGTCCTTGTTTTTTTTTTTTTTAGTATCAAAATGGTACTTACTTAAAAAGCATGCCCCATATTTTTTAAACAATCTTATTTATTCTTTGAAAACAGCAGCAAGAAAATGTTAAAAAATATCAAAAACTTAGCATATTATAAATATAGACTTGTAAAAAAATTTTTTAACACACCATTAATACCTAAAGAAGAGATTTAAATAAATAAATATAAACATCCTATGACTATACAAATGCAAGTGAAAAAAGCTAAATACTACCAAATGTATTATGGACATAATTGGTTTTTTCCCCTAGATTAATAAAAACAGTTTTATTAAAACTCTCTATTGATTTTTGTATATGGAATCGAATCACAACATATACCTGTTGTGTAATGAGATGAATCAACGTGCAAGGTAAGGTAAATTAAGTAACGGTTTAATTATCATAGGAATTAATGTAATACATAAGAGGGAGAGAAAAACATAACATAGTGGTTACATGAAGGATGATATCGAGTCTGTGTGGAGAGTGATGGCCGCATGGCAACAAGGGAAAAGGATTAGGTGTGCCGTCTGATGGCAACACGATACATCACACACCTTCCCCCTTAATTGAGAGTACATAGTCCTTTAGGTAGGATGGCGGTCGGCTTTGTCGTTGTGGTTGAGTCTGGAGTGCCGCTGTCGGGAATGTTATCGCCGATGCTGAATCGTTTTGAAACGTTTGTAATTGTTCATCGCCTTGTTGCAGTGTTGACGAAGAAGACGTATTATTATCTTGCGTCGAAGGTGGAGTAAGTTCTTCATTACTAGGTGAGGCTACGCTGTTTCGAGCACGCATGTGATCCACATGTCTTCGAGCGAAACTAGTGGGTGTCGCAATTTTGTATGTAACTGGACCCAGTCTGCGGTGTACAATAGTAGGAATCCATGCTGATTCATTTCCGCTCTGACGTGCGTAAACAGTAGCATCAGATGAAAATTGGCGGGCGATAGTAGTAAGTTTAGTATCACGTTCCATGCTATCTGGGTGCATCAAGTCTAAGCATGAACGTAGACGGCGTTTGAACAAAAGTTCAGCTGGGCTCAATCCTGTAGACAAATGAGGAGTAATATGTTGTGACAATAAGTAGCTTGATAAACGTTTTTTCCAGTCGCAGTGATGATACATTTTAAGCTTTCTTTCATAGATTGAACAGCTCGTTCTGCTTGACCATTTCCGGCTGGATGATATGGCGATATTCTTATATGCCTAATTTCATTCTTTTGTGTGAATGTGGGCAAAATGAGATGAGGTGAATTGCGGTCCATTGTCTGAAACGATTGTATCAGGAATTCCATGAGTTGCGAAAATTTCGCGTAGCGTCGCAATTGTAGCTTGTGCTGCAGTATTTTGCATTTGACGAACTTCAATCCACTTGGAGTATGAATCGACTAAAACAAAAAACATTTGTCCCTGAAAAGGACCTGCAAAATTAATGTTTATTGACTCCAAGGAATTGTCGTATGTTCCCATGGGTGAACTGGAGCTTGTGGAGGGTTATGCCGGGTAAGCTGACAGTTGGAGCAATTGTTGATAATGGTTTCTATGTCTTTATTCATAGATGGCCACCATACATATGATCGATTTTTACATGTATTTTTCGATTTTTTATAAGGCCTTTATTTTTACAATGCCTGGATGAGCTAAGTGTAACTCGTTTAACATGTTAGTACGAAGAGTTGGGGGAATGATTCCTCTACATCCCCATAATAAGCAATTTTTATGGACTGAGACTTCAGTAAAACGAATAGCATAGGCAAACCCGTTAAAACATGATGTTCAACTTGATTTAGTATGGGGTCGTTTGCAATGTGTTTTGCTATATCCGTAGCAGTGATTGGAGATTCCTCGAATTCTTCAATAAATAAGATTTCTTTTACAGATGGAGGATCAAAGTCTTTAGTTGGGAGTGGAAGGCGACTAAGGGCGTCGGCATGAGAAATTTTTCCTGCAGGACAGTAATCGAGCTTGAAATTGTATGCGGCTAAAATAACAGACCATCTCAGCATATGGGGTGACATCATGGTGGGAGTAGGTTTATCTGTTGTAAATAGTCCTAACAACGGTTTATGATCTGAATGTATAACAAATTGAGTTCCATATACGTAATGATGAAAATGTTTAACACCATGAATGCTTCACGATCAAGTTGTGAATAATTGCGCTCTGCTTGTATTAAGGTACAAGATGAGAAAGCAACTGGTTTTTTATTCCAGAAGAATCAATTTGAGAGAGTACCGCACCAATTCCATATGGCGATGCATCAAATGTCAATATAATAAGTTTCGATGTGTCGAAAGGAATGAGTACTTTTTCTGATGTCAATATCGCTTTGAGTTTTCTCATGTGTACTAGTCCACTTCCATTGTTTTTCGTTGTCTAACAGACGGTATAAAGGTTCTGCAATAATTGCTCAATTTGGGATAAAACTATCGTAGAAATTAAGAAGTCCAAGGAAAGCTTGCAGTTCTTTCTTGTTCTTTGGATTCGGAGCACTTTTAATTGCTTTGATTTTATTTTGAGACCGGTGGAGTCCATTTTGGTCAATTGTACGACCTAGGAATTCTACTTCATGGACGTTAAATATACATTTGTCCTTATTGAGACGTAGACCTACCTTTCATAGGCGTGACAGCACTTGGCATAGGTGTTCTGCTAACTTGTTATGTGTTGAAGCACAGATAAGAATGTCATCGAAGTATGGTATGATACCTGGAAGATTTGACAGAAGGTTATCCATAACACTTTGGAAAATACCTGGGGTGACACAAACACCAAATTGTAAACGTTTGATTTTGAAAGCTCCTCGATGAGTAATGATAGTTTGGGCCTCTGATGAATCTTCATCGACAGGTAGTTGAAGATAAGCCTGAGCTAGATCTATTTTAGCAAAAACAGAGCTAGGTGGTATAGATGTCAGTAATTGCTGAACAGCAGGGATTGGATAAGGGTGATCCTGCATTGCTTTATTGATAGTTATTTTATAGTCACCACATAAACGTATCTCACCTGAAGGCTTGATGATTGGAACTACAGGCGTTGTCCATCTGGGGTTATCGATTGGTTCTATGACTCCTTGTTCTAGAAGTGTATCGAGTGCTTTATCAATTTTTGGTCGTAATGCCAGTGGAACAGGTCTTGCTTTAAGACGAATAGGTGGATATTTCGGATCAATAGGCAAAGAGATGGGTTGTCCTTGATATGAACCCAATTCAGGGGTGAATATATTAGCATAATCAGTCAGTACAGTTGAACTGAATCATGATTTGTTTAGTTAACACTGGATATGGTAATTCCCAAAGGTGCGAACCACTCGTAACCTAGAAGGTTTGATTTGTCTTCGTACGTGACTAAAAGTCGTAGATTTTGCTTAAATCCATTATGCTCAATTGTAGGCCAACACTGACCTTTGAATTCAATGTGTTGATGTTGGTAGTCTTGTAGCACAAATGGTACCTTGGTGAGTTTAAGATTTCCATTCTTATTAAGGTCTCGGAAAGTTTTTTTGGAGATGATGGAATATACTGATCTGGAATCGACTTCCATGTTGCATTTGAGTCCATTTATCTATAGCGTCACAGAGCATTTACGCGGGGGTGATTCTTGAGATAATTGATTAATTACATATTCGGGAGTGGCTGTGTTGACTTCTCCTGTTGCATTTGTTGTATTATACTGCCTTTGGTTTTTTTGTTTGTTCACGTGCACGACACACACAGAATATGTGCCCTAGTTTCGAGCAATGATGACATACAGCGCTTCTATGAGGACAGTTTGAGCGGGAACGTCTGCCTCCGCATCCTTGGCATTCTTTCTGAATGTGCTGAGTGGGAGTAGCAATATTTGATGTAGGTAGAAGCACTGAAACGTCTTTAGTAGACGTTTTCTTCCTTGATCTGAACGTAGAGTTTTTATTCTTACGTTGTATGTTGCTGATGACCTCGGGTGGAGAGGTAGAGAATCGTTCGTTTGCACGAACTTCTCTCACTTGAACAGCTGCGGTTTCAGCAGATAATGCTTGCTGTGTGGCTTGTGTGAAAGTCAATGTTGATTCAGAAAGTAGTCGTCGTTGTGTTGATTCATCCTTCATTCTGCAAACGAATTGATCTCGTAGATGTTCGTCGAGAGTAGCGCCAAAGTTACACAGATCTGCTAGTTGACGAAGATCGGTGACAAACGAATTTAGTGATTCACCTTCTCTTTGAGTTCGTTTGTGAAACGTTGAAAAATTGTTGATGGTGCCGGGGCATAATGGTTTTTTTAGAAGAGTTAAGAGTTCTTCAAAAGTTTTTGTTTCAGGCAACGCCGGCATAACAAGTGATCGAACAATGGCGAGGACTTTTAGGCCTATGACAGCTAACAGAGTTGCTCGTTTACGTTCTGGTTCCATGATGTTGTTTGCAGCGCAGAAGTATTTAACTTGTTCAGCATAAATGTCCCATAATTTTGGATTATCGACATCGAAGGGTTGGAGAGTGCCAATGATAGACATGATTGTTTAACAGAGAAGAAAGTTGCCTTGTGGAGATGAGCAGATGGCTTGGAGTCGTAATGAGCGGGAGAAATGGCATCTCGTCTTTGTTGCGGAGTTTTTCAATCCAGTTTCATCGACGTGGCTTCGTTGAACATCTCATTGATTTAGATCCCATCCTCGTCGCCAATTGTTGTGTAATGATATGAATCAATGTACAAGGTAAGGTAAAGTACGTAACGGTTTAATTATCATAGGAATTAATGTAATACATAAGAGGGAGAGAAAAACATAACATGGTGATTACATGAAGGATGATATCGAGTCTGTGTGGAGAGTGATGGCCGCATGACAACAAGGGAAAAGGATTAGGTGCGCCGTTTGGTTGCAACACGATACATTACAATACCATATTTTTTGGTAGGATGGTCGCAGCTTATGTATTAAAAAAGTACAAAAATTTAAAATGCGGCCTATGCATCACTGCAGCATAACTAGCAGAGATTTTCCAAAAGTTTCTTCTACCCACAATCTTAGCCTATTTCATATCGTCTCTCTTCAGTTTTTGCTTTCTCGTTTGTTAAATATCAATCACGTGTTCCATGTGTGCACATATTGGGGAGGCTAGCCTTTTATAGGTTAATTCACGATAGCAATGTCCAATCAGTTTACAGCAATCATAAACTAAAATTATTCCTTGATTTATATATAATTGATGAATTCGGCAAAGTTGACTTTTAGTAACTGCGAGCACTGCCTGCACTGCAGAGAAGCATCCCTCAGAGACACCCAAATGAACAACTCATTCATAGCAACTGTTTCGTATCCGCCCTGCAGTGAAGCATCACTTAAAGACGCCACTGTTGACCCATAATTTCTCGCTGAAGTTATTAATTACTATTAGAAATTAATAAAGTTTATTTATAATTCGTAAATATTTAACAATAATCAGTTAATGTTATTGAAACGCTTAGTATAAGAATTTACAAAATTATTACTAATTAACAACTGATTTAAACATTTGATATATTAAAAATATTACTAAATTGCAAAAAACAAAGTTGAGTGGGTCTTGTATGATTTTATTTGCGTAAAGTGACGGTCCTTTAAAATCACACAAAAGAATTCCGTATTTCCATGTTTGTAAGATTACCAACAATTAAAACGCTCTTTACTCATTTCTTAATCGTATAATTTCATACATTTAATGCCAAATGAGTAAATAACCGAAATGTGTAAACACAGAGTTTCTTTGTGTGATTATGATTTTATTCCCATAAACGGCCGTCATTTTACTCAAATAAATACTAAAAACAAACAAACCATCTGGTATAAATAATAATAATAATAATAATAATAATAATAATAATAATAATGATGATGATAGGTAACAACAACAGGGAATAACCCACCAAATAAACTGGAAGGCCAAACCGCTATGTTGCCTCCCAACAGGCCCAAAATGGGGTTATTTAAGATACAAGTAAAAGGGAAGTAACGTAATTAAAAAAAACAAAAAACAATAAAAAATCAGAAAAACACAATTTTATTTATACAGATTAACAGAAATATAATAATTATTACAAAGATAAAAATTCAATAATAATAATAATTCAATTAAATTCAGTTCATGTACGGTGTTCACACAGCTAATTCAATCTTCATTCTAATGTCTGAGAGTGCACACAGATCTGAAGGTACATCAAAATTCGGGAATTTCCGCTTCAGAAACCGGAGAAAAACATTTTGCACCCTATCCAGTTTACAAGACTGCATATTTGAACCCCCATTCTATAAAACAACAGTAGGACAGAATGGGTAAAACTAGACTCCGATAGAGCCGAACAAATGTAGAAGGGCACCGAAAATCGGCTCCATTGCGCACAATGGTACCAAGAGCTATGTAAGCCTTCAGACGAACAGTCAACATGGGAATTATAGGAAAGTGTGCTATCAACGATTACGCCAAGATCACGGACACAGAGTTTGGCAACTTGCACATTTCCACAAACAGACTAGGAGAACTCGATAAAATTGGTCTTTTTTGTCATATTTGGTTGCATTAATTGCAAGATCATTCTGCTCACACCAATGACATATACTATAAATTTCCTGCTGAAGCAGGTGAGCATTAAGACAATTGTAATGTTACCAGAAAGTTTCACATCATCTGGATACATCAATATATGGGAGTTTCTAATCACCTCGGGGAGGTCAGCAGTGAAGATAACAAATAATAAAGGCCCTAAGACAGAACCCTGTGGAATACCACCGTGGGGCCTATAGGGCAATGATGAATGATGTCGTATAGATACAACAAACTGTCGAACCAACAGGAAAGAGCGCATTATCCAAAGGAGTTCATCAACAATCCCATACGCACGCAATTTTTTAATTAGTAACTCATGATTGACAGGGTAGAACGCCTTTTGCATATAAAAGTAGACCATGTCAAGTTGCTGGCAGTGGTCAAGATCACAATGAGCATGAGTGTGGAGAGATACAAGATGCTCACAACAGAACGTCGGGGAATAAAACCATGTTAACACGCAGGAACATGAGGAAGGACGATGTTGTAGAAGATATTTATGAATGATGTTGTCAAAGACTTTGGCAGTGGGTGGAAGGGTAGAGATCGGCCTATAGCTAGCAATGTCAGTTCGTTTGGCAGAACCACCCTTAAATGCAGGAACCACAACCGCACTCTTCCTTATTCTAGGATAGTGGTCTAAGAAATTAAAGATGCGCCTAAGAGGAATAATTATGACATCTCGAAGGCCTTTGAGAATAAAGGAAGGAACCTCTGTCGGAGAATTGCAAGGCATGGCCCGTAATCTATTAACATCTCTATCAGTGAACTCCGTTAAGATGAGGTTATCAATAGGGGGACAATAGGTAGACAGTTCTCCGAGAATGTGTTGAAAGAAGTAGAGACAGTTTTACTGAAATGCTGGGTAAAACAGTTACTAATATCCAGTACATCAGTAATGGTAAGACCAGCAGAGGTAGTGATAGTAGTTATTGTATGTCGATCCTTTCTTTTGGAGTAGTAGTAAATCTGGTTATTTTTCTTATTACGGGAGTTATTCGTACATTCGCTACATAGTCTTACACCGCAAATATAAAAATTATTCTGTTAATGGATAGGTCATAGCGTAGCCACCGTATATGTAAACAGTAACAAAGACCTCAATTATCAAATTTATTAAAGAAAAGCTGATGGATTATTTAAACACGGTGCCTCAGATGTTAAAATGTTACAATACAGACGTTAAATGCGTTTAAATAAATTATTATTATTATTATTATTATTATTATTATTATTATTATTATTATTAATTATATAACACTCCTATAGGAGTAGTTGAGAAAAGGGATAAAAACCGTTCAGGCGACGCCGAACCACTCGAGCCACAAAGGCCATACGACTTCCAACGGAACGTCCCTAGGAAGGGCTTCCAGAACATAAAGTACAAAATTACAGGTTATTGTGATTCAAGATAGTGTAGTCTTAAGCGTCTCTTCACATGGACGCAGGTGGTTACGCAAGCTGGAGAGACACATTCAAAAATCGTGCTCCGGATACTGAGGGGCAATTCATTCCACAAAGTGATGGCATTGAAGGGAAAGCATTTCGCAAGAAAAGTCGAGGTCATAATGGGAACCTCAAACAAAAATCTCCGTGTAAGGCGTGTACTAGCATCACACTTAAACCAATCTTTTATATACGAAACCGGGTGAAGTTCAATTCGTAACGCATCAGCGATTTCAGACGTCAAAGCCACCCTACTAATTGACATAACGGTTGGGAGTTTATGTCGAGTGCAGGTCAGCGTTACTGAGTCAGTCCTGGACAATTTAAAGGCGGTTCGAATAATTTTGTTGTACGCAACAGTAAGCCGTTTTAGGTTGGCGGTAGATGACGAGGACCAGAAGAGCGCTCCATAGGCGATACAGGGCACAATTACCGCAGAAATATAGTGACAGATTTGGGAGTAGGAAAGAAACGATCTCAACCTTTTCACCAGAAAAGTCTTCCGATGTAGACAAGTAATAAGGGAATCAATTAACTCATTAAAACGAAGTTTGGAGTCAAATGGAATACCTAGAATCTTCAAGGAGGCCGTAGTTGACACTTCCTTTGAAATGATCAGTACATTGGTTTTGGTCACATTAAGACTCAGTCCACGACTGGTGTACCATTTGGACAAATAAGTGAGATCTTGCTGGAGATACTCGTTGATCATTGCCTCCTCTTCCAAACAGTAAGGGGCGAAGAGGAAGTTATCGTCAACATAACTTAGTATTTCTAACCTGAAGCAATGGTTGAAAAGTGAGGCCGTAGAAACTGCAAAGAGAAGGGGGGCAAGACCTGATCCTTGAACTATTCCTCGTTTGGAGATTTTTGTTTTGGACGAGTCGTAATCGATGGTGTTACTTCTATCCTGAAAGTAATCGGCAAAGAGCTCCAGGTAAACATCAGACACCCCTAAAGAGGCAAGATCGTAGATAAGCTGGGCTCTTGAGATAGTATCGAAGGCCTTGGAGATGTCTGTTTGGGCGACAATGAATCTCCGATCTTGGTCGTAGGCCTTAACAGCCTCGTTATAAATATATAACGGCGTCCAGATAACTTTATGGCCAGGCCTGCTCCCTTTTTGTTGTTCAGGTATTCTTGACCATATAAACTCGGTGAGACGATGAAAAACCACTTTTTCCACGATTTTGGTCATTGGAGACAGAACAGAAACTGGGCGGTAATAAATAAATGATAAATGAAAATAGGAAAGAAAAAGAAAATTCCAGTCTAAGATCGCGACGCTCTGAGCAATTAAGTCATTGTTGACTGTAATGTAGGCTCATGGCTTAATTTTTCATTTATCACTTAAATTTAATGTCATATTCACCCGGATGCACGGCAATAATGAAAATACGTAGAAAGTTTAAGTTTTTAAAAGAAAATTCAATAAATATAGAGAAGATACGAGGGTTGGTCGAAAACTAATGCCTTCATGGCTGTAACGTTTTTATTTTTTAACGGATTTTGCAAAATTCTGTTTTATAAATTTTATGGCCAACGCCATCACCAAATAATTAATTCGGTAAATTAATATTAGAAAATAAATTAAAAAAGACCCCCTCTCCAAATACGAAAATAAAAACTCTAGTAAATTCTGATAAAAAATCCAGATATTTTTCAAATAATTCGATAAAATAATGTATAAATTATAAAAAATCAGATAAAAATTAAGGTTTATTTCTAGGATATGTCCTCATTTGTGCTATTAATCTAGGAGTTTTGACCGGTGGGGTTTTTGCAGGATCCTACTTCAAACAAATCACAATCAAACAGATCGCGACCTAGTATTACCTAAGATATACAGATCGCGACAGTGTTTATACAGCATTCATTTATGTGATACAAGACCCAATCAACTTATTTTTTTGCAATTTAGTAATTTTTTTTTAATATATCAAATGTTAAAATCGGTTATTAATTAGTAATAATTTTGTAAATTCTTATATTAAGCGTTTCAGTAAAATTAACTGATCATTGTTAAATATTTACGAATTAAAATAAACTTTGTTAATTTCTAATACTAATTTATAACTTCAGAGTAAAATGCTGCGAAATTATGGGTCAACAGTGGCGTCTTTAAGTGATGCTTCACTGCAGGGCGGATACGAAATAGTTGCTATGAATGAGTTGTTCATTTGGGTGTCTCTGAAGGATGCTTCTCTGCAGTGCACGCAGTGCTCGCAGTTACTAAAAGTCAACTTTGCCATGAATTCACATCCTATTAAGTATTTTTCAAATTCGCCATTTTATATTTCAAAATGTCAAAGCAACATGCAAGCTTTTAAACTAATAGCAGTTGAAAAGGCTGAAGAGACCACGAATCCTGCAGCAGCAAGGCAGTTAGGAGTCGAGCGCTGGAGGAAAGATGCGAGTGACATCACTGTTCAGCCAAATGAAATTTGGATTCAATGGGAAAAATGGATGAGCTAGGGCATCCATGATTATACAAAGGTTGGGCACACGAAGAGAACCTTGAATAGTACATTAGGCTCATGGATTTTGAAAGTGTGATATATGTAAGAAGTGGTTCCCTCCTTTGGTATGACAGAGTTGCCTCCAATATCACTAAGCATGCAATGATCCAACCTGTGGATGTTCAATCTTAATTGAACACCCACAAGTTTACTCTTAAATCCAATAAATTGCAAAAATTACCTTGAATAGTCTTACCTACATCAGTGACTACAAAACAATACGATAGTACTCTGAATTCTAATTGGCTTCCCTTTGATCGTATAGTGTTAACATTTAGTTTCTTAATTGTGCTGCATTTATTCCCAATTACAAGTAATAAGAACCCATCACATGAACCACCCACAGCAAGGTAATATATCACTGTTTAAGTTCAAGCATACACTTGAGCCAGTTTAAAGTTTAAATCAATTTTTATTTCAGACTAGAAATAACCTACCCGATTGTATAATCATCATTGTTAGATTTTTGACACACATCTCTCTCCATACTTTTGTTTGTTGTGACATAGTCCATCACTGATTTTATATATACAGTCAATCCAACTGAAGTGATCCAATAAAAATTAAGTTGGTTGCTTGGCCATTTTTAAATATTTTGGTTTTTTATATGTGAATACCATATAATTGAGAAGTTCAAAACAGTTTTTAAAATTTTTTTACCTTACACAGTTACTGAATGGCGGCCATTTTTATTTGTAAGCTCACGGCGGTTTTCCAATTTGGAGACATTAGCATTAATTTGAATATCTCTGCACTGGGTTAATTTACAACATTGCAATTGACATGATTGTTTTTAGAAAAGTCTCCTCTACACCATTGTTTATACCCAAAATACCCTAAATTCAAAAATAACCAGTCAAAATGACCTCCAAAGTTTGGTATTGAAAATTTAGAAAATCCACTTTTTAGACCCAAAAATAACAACCAAGCAGTGATTTATCAGAGCGTATTTTTTTTCTCTAGTTAGATATCATAAACTACTAGCCTTTTATAGCGCAAGAACATTGATAAATGATTCCTCAATTTTTTATAAATTTTTTAAATTTGAAAATCTTTATTTTTTGTAAAGTTTGGGGCTAGTTATCTCTGGTGGGACTGAATATAAAAATTTGATTTTTGCACTTTTTGTACACCTTTACGATAGCAAAGTACTGTAAAACTTTCAACATTGATATTTGACTGTGAACAAAGATATGAATTTCTTATGATTCAGAAATTGTGCATGGAAATTTGTTCAAAAAAGATGTTAGTAAGTTATAAACGAGAATTTATTTATAATAAATGATTGGTCTCTTTTAAGTAGCTTTTAATTACAATAATAAGATGAATAAAAAAGGTTCTATCACTGTTCAAGAGGATAATTTATGCAGTCTTAATAATCTATTTATACATGGATTATTTCACATACCTGGAGTTCGTCGAGCATCTTCGTGATATCTATAGTAAATGAATAAGGGTCTAAAGAGATGCGGTAGAAACCTTTTTATTTGCCTGACGCGTCTCAACTGGACGTTATCATCGGAGGTGGTTAAGCTACAGAGATATGAGGCTGGCCAGGCCTGGTATTTATACATAGTAGAAAAAGTGTTAGGGCCAATGGAATAATTACAGAGTAATGGAAAACATTATGACAAACGATGACTGGTTGTAAAGGAATAGATATTTCTTCACGATGACTATGGATTATTTGTCTGATCACGTGGGCCCAAAAATAAATAATTGACACAGTACTAATCTTTGCACTTTCTTTGAACATTCATTTAAGATGCATCATGCTTAACGATGTTTCCAGTTGTATGCTAATCATTCAGAAACTGTCTGCCACCGGTGTTCCTTCCACACTGCAATTGCCTCCCGCTGATGTGATCTCTCTGCTAAGGCTCCCGTCGGTTCTGCTGCTCCACCCACAGATACCGACTCCTTCTCCGCCTTCCCGCTTCAAGCATGCTCGATGCCGTCAATGATGCCATAGGGTTAGGCCACAGCGTTTTCCCGCCGTAGTTATCTTGTATCTTGTACAGAGGGTAGATTATCGTTCTGCGATAATCTGCAGCACTTACTCCTTCGAAGGAGTTTTGCGCTATCCCAGTAACTAACGACTGCTACGAGATGACAGTTGCAGCTGGGACCGACGGCTTAACGTGCCCTCCGAAGCACGGGGGGTTCATGATGGAAGAGCTGCTGGCGGACGAACAAACCAGTGGTTATCACCAGCTACTGGACAACCAGCACTGGTCACTCAGCAAATGGGTCAGACTAAAGTCCCCAACAGCTGTGCCCCAAATAGTTGTCCCACCAAGCAGTGGTCCTGAAGCCACTGGCTGTCACCCAGCCTAAAGTTGCTTAACTCCATCGATCAGCAAGCCAACCAGGCCATGCCCCCCCCCCTCCCCGTCTGGGGTGTTTCTCCTGGACTGGACTGGGCCCGCTCATCAAGGTGGACGGAAACATCAATGCTGTTGGCTACAGGACCATTCTGGATAACGGGGCACTTCCAGCGCTGTGGGAACACTTCGGTGACGGGCCGTTCCTCTTCCAGCACGACAATGCGCCTTGCCATAAAGCAAGATCCATATCCGACTGGTTTGACAAGATGCGGGTTGAAGAACTGGATTGGCCCGCCCAGAGTCCTGATCTCAACCCCATCGAACATCTTTGGGATGAATTGGAACGACGTGAGAGATCCAGGATGGTTCGCCCTACATCTGTCCAGGAACTGACCACGACACTCCTCGAGGAATGGAGGTCAATACCTGTGGACACATACCGTAACTTGTGGACAGTATGCCATGTAGGGTAGAGGCAGTGATAGCAGCTTGGGGTGGTCCTCCTTTGATCATGTAGTGTATAAGAAAATGGGTTTTAGATTACTAATTGTGTGTGTGTGGGGGGGGGGGGTACAACCTATGAATCACTGCGGCCTAACTATTGCTAATTTTTAATTTTTGTTAAATTTTTGCTGCTGCTGCAGCCTTACTTCTGAAAAATACGGTATTAAGTTTCAAAAGTCAACACTGAGACGAAGTATTAGTGGGCTCCTGCAGAGAAATAACGTAGAAGTAATGTGATAAAAAATATTGATCTTTAAAACCTTTGTAATTTTGCAAGAACACGTTTGTGTTGTTGCACATCACAATCTTTATTTAAATAAGAACTAATTTTCATGTGACCTTGTCAGTGGCATTCTTTTCTTGTAGATGATCGTTACAAACTTATTGCTTGACATTAAGTTTTCTTTTGCATGACACCAAAATAGGAGACCATATGCCCGGCTAATTTATAGTGAAGAGAAGTGCAACAGTCAGACAACAGTTCAACAGAAGAGAAGTGCAACAACAAATATGGCCAGCTTCAGGTTCTCCACATGAAGTGGCAGAAGCAAATGATTATCTCACTTCAGAAAAAAGACAAAGTCAGGAGAGTCGACCATGAGAGAGATAGATGAAGAAAGAAATTAAAGTGACTTATAAAGGACAGGCAAATCTCTGTATGGAACCCATACTCTCCTAGAATTGACTCAGTAATTAACTACTCAAGGAAGGAACAAACCAATAATTTCATATGTAATTTTCGTAGTTGAAGTTATCAGAAATTATATATCAGTGGTTGAATTGCTATGTTTTCTGCTGGATTACCCTACATTTACCCTAAAATAAATTACAGTAAACAAACTTAAGAAAGGTGCAGTGCATTAAATTAAATAATTACTAATTTCGTGAAGCTAAAAGTTCATTACAGTGAAACTTCGATTTTACGACATCTTACAGACAAAGTTAAAAGAATGTAAAATCGAGGAAAATGTAAAATCAGGGAAAATGAAGAAAGATATAAAATATGTATTTTTCCAAATATGCCTTATTTGTATCCCACATTACACATTGTTCTTTAGTCATTAAGCCAGTCAAAAACAACGCTTTCTTTACATTTTTTCTATAGTTTCAACGAATACAGTTTATTTTTAAGATTTGACACCACCTAGATGATGAAAAACTCTAGAAAGCTCAAACAAGCAAAAATTAAAAAAAAAAAAATAATATTAATGTGTTCTTTCTTTTGAAAACTTATTTATTTTTATACCAAGTTGCACGTCATCAGTGAAATAACATATTTTAAAAGAAAATTTTTCTTTAAAAATGTGTTTTTTTAAAATGTAAAAAGTACATTTTATTTTGAAATTTTCAAAATATGTTGGTAATCCGGACAATCAAACACTCAACAGAGATATCCAAATGTTTAGTCGAAATACGAGACAACACCGAGATTGGAAAACATTGCCGATGAACGTTCTTTATTTCCGGGTATAACAGCTGCCATTTATTTCCAGTTCAAAGTTATAATGGTGGTGGCACACACAATTCGATAGTCGATAGTTACATAGATTGAAATCGGCGCAAAATCGAAGTAGACGTTACTGGTGAGACAGTGAATTAGAACGTACAAACGCGGAAAATGCAAAAGAGGGGAAAACATAAATTCAAGGAATTTTTAACATTGATTTTATGAGCTTTTTGCACAAGTTATGAATTTGTAACGTAAATTCCGTGAAAACGTAAATGCGAAAATCGTAAAATCGAAGTTTCACTGTATTACTCAAGTAGAAGATAGCCACAGGCATTCAAATTGTCCTCTAGACGAATCAGTGGACCAAACTGTTCCCAACAGAAGATCTCCCACATATGCACACTACCCCACCAGCCTGTTTCCGGCCCACAGCAGCCTCCTGCAGTCTCTTTTCATGGCGTTCACGATGCACACGCCATCACCCGTCAATCTTATGAAGCAAAAACCTTCACTCGTCGGAGAAGGCGACCTTAGCCCACTTGTCTGTGGTCCATTGGCTGTGCTCATGCGTAAAGTCTAGGCGTCGTTGAGGATGACCCCTGGTCAACACGCGTGCATTAACCATGCATCGACTGTTCAGGCCCATCTGTAGCAGGGTGTGTTCAACGGTAATGTCGGATACACGTCTGTTGGCACCACTGTTGAATCTGGTGGTCAGTTGATGGACTGTGGCTCTCCTGTCACCTTTTATGAGTTGTCGTAGGCGCCGCTCACCCTGTTGGTCGATGGCTCATGACCCTTTACAGTGATAACGTTGGGACGCGATTTCTGTCCCTGCAGTCAATTCTTTGTACACCTTCACTACAGTGGACCGGAAACAGATCACAAATCGCACCTTTTCGGAGATGGTGCCACCCTTGCTGCGATAGCCTATTATCATCCTTTTGGATGTCCGTTAAATCTCGACGTTTACCCATCTTGAGGCTCGTGCACCTGCCGTTTGATGCACCAGCTTTAAAGCTTTCTCAGCCTGTTATGCAAATTTTGCAATGTGTAATCGTTGTTGGGGCGAACCATGCGTGTGCCTTGAAGAGTTGCTGGTCATAATTTATTGATATGACAGTGTATATCCGTAAAGGAATAAGTAGTGAATTTGATGTCATCAGCTCATTTGTTTTATTTCAAAAGTGACCCATGAATAAGTCAAATTTGACTTTTAAAATTAATTATTTGAAAAAATAGTTCTCAACTTATATACGACTAAAAATAAGTATATACGCTATTACTTTAAAAATGCACTAAAAAGTAAAAAAGAATTTATTTCATGTCTCTCATTAAAATATTATATTTTTGTCAGTTGTTTCATGTTTGGGTTCCTGGCCAAAGGGATACATACAAAGGGTGTCATCTTCTATGAGAGCAGTTTATAGAACTGGTGTCCCGAGTTATATTTTTCATAGTCCCAGCTGTTCAAGTATGGCAACGGGCTTTATTGTCACTTTCATTTGCATTCTCTTTGTTTGCGTTCGGTAAATTATGTTTCACATCTGACGTTTCCAAGAAGATATCACTGAACAAGTACATGGAATGCATTGTGGAGAGGAGGGGGGAAGAAATTACTTATAGGATGGTAAAACGAATGTTTCAATTTCAATGTATATTTAATGTTTGGCAATCTACAGAGTGGCAACATCAGCATTTGCAGCAGTATATGAAGAAAACAAAAATTCCTACATCCTTGTCATCGCTTTTTAATAAATCTCTGATAACACTTATGGCGATTTTGTTTGCTTGTGGTACTTAATTTCTCATTTTATTATCTACTTGATGAGAGAGGCAATTATATTCAAATCTCTCTCTCTCTCATTGTACAGGGTGGCCCATAAATAAGTTCAGGTGTTTGACAGCCAATAACTCCATTGTAGAACACAATTTATTTAATCTATGAAGAGGTATACATCATTAAAGGATACAAAAATGTTTCTTTAAATGCAGTTTCCCTGAAATCTTCATCTGGCTTTTGTGTGAATCCTTTTGCTACTAATCATGCTTTGTACTGGATTGTTTGTTTTATTTTATCGTGTTTCTTTTTGAACACCCATTTTGTTTCCAATGCATTCTTCCCTTTTGGCAAATCTGCAATTTCCATTACATATTTCTCATGTAGTGATTTCATTTCTTCATCACCTGCTTTACACTATCTTGTTCATCTTTTTCATCTTTTGGTACTTTAACATTGCCTTCTGGTTCTTGCGTGTCTTTAGCGATTGTTTTATACAGCTCTGGAGCAATGCCTCTATTTTTCTGGATAGTGTCGTTTATCATTTCCATGTTGTTCTATTTCTATCTGTTCAATCTTCTTCATGTTCAATTTTTTCCACATGATCCAGCATGGGACCATGTCCATCATCAATATTCATCACGTCATGTCATTATCACTTTGTTTTTTTACTTGTCGAGCACTATATAGCCTTTTGATTCTTCCAAATATCCAATAAAAATACCTTCATTTCCTGTATTATCGAGTTTCATCCTTTGATCTGCTGGTAGTTTTATAGTTTCTTAGTTGCGTCGCTTTTTCTTGCTAGAAGAAATACGTGCAAATATCTTGAGTAATCATTGATCACTGGCAAAAAATATCGTTTTCCATTTAAAGTTTGTGTTTCAATGTCTGCATGAAAACATCCTCCGATTGCTGTTGCATTGGTTTCACTTTTCTTTGGGAATGGTTTATCAGCTGATTTTCCATTTAGGCAGCATGTACAATCTATTCCAAAAGTGTTTTCACTTAGGTGAATGATCTTCGGCTTCCTTGCAATACATTAAACCAGTGAGATTAATTGGTTTAGGCAGTAAGTTGATTTCAAATCATGTCAGACAATGCCATTTATTGTGTGACGGAACGTTGTCCTGACGCGTCCCAATGTTGTTTTGTGACGCAACAGCACCTCGCTTCGCACTTTTCTTGTAGCAATAGCCTACTTTACTCACTTAACTAAACATTCTTATTTCTACTTGTCTAGGGTTCTTATTCTTATCAGGTCGGATCGTATAGTGGTATTTCTAAATTTTGAGTCTCTTCCCCTATATCACAATCAGTACAAAAAAAAACAACTTATATCCCACTAGGCAGAATTTATAAACATAAAACACAAAAAAAAAAACTAAGAAAGACTAACGTACCTTCTAATGCCCCTCTTGTCCCGCTCCCCTTTAATCAATAATCTGCTTCTGGTTGCAAGTTGGGCTTATTCTCGTAATAAATATTTTAACGAAACATATTACCCCCTTCTTTACCTCTCATTATTCCTTAATTTCTAGCCCAAGGGAAATTGCTCAATCCTAACCCAATTGTGATGCTTATCCATCCCCAAAGTAAACAGGAATCTTGATAATTTTTTAAATAAGGCAATTATAATCAATAACTAAATATATAACACATTTATTCAAATACCTTATCAAGTAAAATACATAAAACAATAACATACAGGTATAACTCTAATAATTACCCTTCACCACTAAAATTATATAATCCTCTGTACATAACCAACAGGACAAAATATACCAAAATTGATCTCCCTCTTTACTTTTCTTCTTTTATTTCCTAAGTAGACTTTATCTCTCTCTCGACTATCTTAACACTAGAATCTATTCCTACTATCAATTAATTTCCATGAGCCATATCGATTTCTTTAATTGCTTAAGACTATCCCCATTCCTCCTTTCTGAATCACATTAACACTAAAAATTGCTGTCCAAAATATTGCGCGCAGGCCTGTAATTATAGTTCGTGCACTTATCTGAATGTACAGTCGGTACCATGACTCCTGCTGGTTTCATGCCGGTTCTCATTCCGTCTTCCTAGGGTTCCGCATGTACTGTCCGTTCTATCAGCTGCATTGACTTTGGCGTTCTCGCTCCCTTCTCGGTGTGGAAACTGCCGTGGTTGCGCTACGTGGTCAGGCCGGCTCAGATCTGTTGCCTCTTCGTGCTCGCTCTCAGGGCCAGTTGCAGAGCGGTTCGCAGTAAGAGAAACAACGTAGGCCGAACGCACCCGGGTACCCCGGTGTACAAGACATAGGCACTATTTCACCGTGCACCCTTGCGTTCTGGTCACCTGTTGCAAAAGCCGCTGGCCACGTCCGCTTACCGCACTCCTGCTCACTCCTCGTCATGCGTGGGCCTGCTAGGCCTATGCTACTGCCTAGGTCCCCGGCGTCGCCGTCTCGCCCGCCTATTTCGGAATGTTGCTCGCTGAAAACTTTCTGCCACTCGCTGTCGACTCTACACTTTGAGATCGTTTTCACAACTGTCTTTTTTTTTACTTTTATTCCAGTCATTTCCTCTCCTTCTTGACCTTGATTTCTTTTTGTTCACAGTTCACTTCTAGGAATTTCCTCCTCCTTCTCCCGTTGTCTGGATATCACCCCACCTCCCCCTTTTTCGCTCATTGTTCACCTTTTTCGTTCTTTAATCCTTACACAAAAGCAGGCTCTAGGCCTACTTTTTCTAACTTGGCTCGATCCACACAAAATTTATGAATAAATAAACCAATTTTTCTTTTTAGTCGAGAGAGATCAGTCACTCACCCTTGGGCTTGATTGAGCTTTATTCTCCTGTATGCCTTCATACTCCGCAAAATTTTTATTAATAAAGCTTTTTCAAAACTCCCTCAATTCCCTTTCTATTCCCCAATATTTCCGAAAATGCCACTACACGATCCTTATCTATTACTTTTAATTTTCGAGCCCATAATTTCTAATAACTGCTCACACAGATATGCCAATTTAGCATATCTGTAGTGTCGGGCCGTGTACAATAAATTAATATCGTGCACGTCCCGTCACAATTGTTTCTTAGCAACAGGAATAGGTAAACATAATGAGTTACGTACAACTGTTTTGACTCTTATCTGAGTTTGAGCCTTTATTAAGAAAGTTTTTCTTTACTATTAATAAATGCTTTCGAATGCATTGCTGAGAGATAAAGCAAAATAGCCAAGGAATGGAATACTGCATCGAGACGTGGGACGAAGCTAGACTGACCAAATGTTATCGCTGAGAAAGATCAGATTAAAAACAGTGGCCATTTAATGAATCAGATATACGTTGTGGGAAAGATTGTTTGGTTATTTTTTGCTTGTTAGAACCTCACCTCTGAAACGTCATTTGCGAGTGTGGAAAAACAACGTAGAAGCACGGAAGACTACTGGAAAGTCGTTTCCAAGAAAACGATGCTGGATTTCCATGGCAGATGCCAGTAGTAGCAGAAGACCAGTCTATACGTAATTTTAAGAGTCCTGGCGGGGTCCGTACTAACCGCCAAATCGTTCCCCCCCCCCCCCCTTCAGTTCCACAAAAAGTTTTCCTTTATCTCATTTGTTATGCTTTTTATGTCTGTGCACAAAAGGTAAAGGACCTGATTATACACGGAGCGGTCCAGGACAATTGAGGGGTTCAGCGCAACAGTGGTTTAAGCCACTTTTTTATAAAATGGAGAAAAAGCAACTTAAAGTTTTTCAATTGTTGTTTTTCAATTATGGAGAGAAAGCAATAGAGGCTTCAAAACAAACTTTATAATGTTAATTGATATCATTTTACTTCATAGGATGATAGTTCCCATCAAAAGCAACACGTGGCATCAGTATTTAAATTTTCGACTTGGAGAGGGTTAGACCACTGTTGCACTGACCCCTTCAATTGGTCTAATGACGATTGGTCTAATGCCAATTGGTCCAAATTTTGATTGGTCCAAATTCCGATTGGTCCAATTCCTGATTGGTCTAAAACGAGACTAAAATGACTGAAAAATTTCCACTGAAAAGAGAAAATTTGAATTATACCAAACTATCTTCCTTGATTGAAATAAATATACAGGGTGATTCAGAAAATCCACACCAGGTGTTTTTCTCGAAAAAATACGCATCATACAAAAAAACTAAAAAAATACGTGTTTAATTTTTTAAAAAAGCTATCCAATGATATCAAACTCGACCTCCACCCCACCCCATCCCATCCCCAAAGGACATACCACTAAATGAAGCCGCAATATTTTGTACCATTTTTAATAATTTTTAGATAACTATTATCGAGCTATCTGAAAATAAAAAAAATAGAAGTTTACTGAAGATTAATTTTTATTTTTTTTAAAATTTTTTTAATTCACCAGATTAATTCACCGAATTAATTAATTGAGTTTTGTACTTGTACCGAATATTCAAATCCAGGTGTGCCAAATTCATATGTGTGTGCATATATGTATGTTTGTCCATGTATTTCTAAGAAACTAGAAATCGAATTGCAATAATTCTGTGTTTATTGGATTAAGAATCTTTCAACTTAGGAAACAGTCCAAGTTTCATCAAAATCGGTTCAGTAGTTTTCAAGATATGGACTGTTAGGTGTGTACCAATCATTGGAAAAACACGTCGTTTTTTTTTTTTTGTTTTTTTTTAAATGTATTCTGCTTGTTTGAACTTCAGTTCATTTTTTGAAAACTCAATAAAAAGAACTCTAAAATTTATTAAAAATAAAGCTTCATTATGGCCTTCTGTGTGCTTTTACTCTGGGGATTTCGTCCTACCATTTTCCGAAATTTTATGTCTTTATGTCATTTTAGTGATATTAACAAGCAGAATACATTTAAAGAATAAAAAAAACCAACAACATGTTTTTCCAGTGATTGGTACACACTTAACAGTCCATATCTTAAAAACTACTGAACCGATTTTGATGAAACTTGGACTGTTCCCTAAGTTGAAAAGATTTATTGCAATTCGATTTCTAGTTTCTGAGAAATACGTGGACAAACATACATACAATCACACACCTATGAAATTTGGCACACCTGTTGAGAAGCCTGCATAGACTAACATATATGAATATTGTGCAATTCCAACAATATTACATACATACAAGTCGAATTGATAACTTTTTTTTTTGACTTCGGTTGATAAAGATGATAAAATTTCATATTTTCACCTCCTTCCCCTTTAACTTGAAATAAGTGCCCTCTATGGCGACTTTTGGTACTATTTTTTTTTTTTTTTTTTTTTGCAGAAATCGAAACTGCATGTTCCACTAAGTATATACATCAAAATGTGCTGCATTTGGCCTAATAGAATTCCCGCTAGCGAGCTCTGAACACCTCACGTTATTTCTTGCTCACCCAGTATATGTAAATATCATCATTTATAAGGACTTATTACATGTAAAACTGAATATCACGTCTATTATGCAGACGATAGCTTCTTCTTGGACGACAATACTTTTGTTCATCGCACACAGTTGGTGCAGTGGGCTAGCGAGCACAAAGTCTTTGGCCCAGAGCCCAGATCTCAACCCCCTCCCTCCCATAAAGAATATCTGGGCATATAAAACAATATTAGGAACAATTTCATAAATCTCCAGAAAGTAGGACAAAATTTCAGATCCTTCCCCAAAGAATAAATAAAAATGCACGATTACTAAAATAGAGGGTAGAATAAAATTTTAATAACCCTGGAAAAAAGCAGGAGGGAACGACAAAACCCCCACGGGGGAGTACAGAATTTTCTCATTGAGAGTGCAAGAGAAAACATAGCCCCCATAACCAAACTCCCAAGTTAAAACACAAAGGAGAAATGAATAATTTTGTAAAAATAAACATTAGAGTTTTATCGAGTCATATGAAAATTTTTGAACTCTCTTTCTTCTTAATATAATTAGATGCATTGTAATGATTGCATCTAATTATAACAAGATGCAATTAGAAAAAAAAGAAGAAATGCAAGAGAAGAAAAATGATATAACAATTGAAGCTTCATTTTGTGATTTTGTCTTCTTTTGCACTCTTTAAGTGTTTTAAGGATTGTCCTATGGAGGCTGGATACTAAAATGCATGCATACAGCAAATGACATATTGGTGCTATATACATGTATGTAATATTAAATTAAGTAGCTATAAATAGAAAATACGTGGGTATTAATACAGGGTTCCCACAGAAAATCTATATCTCATTTCCCTGACTATCCCTGACATCGACGGTCTCATTTCCCTGACCTAATCGTAATTTTTTTAAAAAAAAAAACATGTCTCTACAACAGCTTTTCAGACACAATTTTAATATTATTAATGTATCAGTTATTTCTTGACGAGTTGGCTGAATTTGCTATTACTCTGCCGGGTGTTAACATTATTATCGGGGATATTAATTATACAGATTCCCAGTCGACTTGGAATTCCAACAATATTAATGCTACTGATGGACGTCTGAGCAGCCGAACTTGGGATCAGTAATTAAAATAAAATTAAAAACTCCTATGGCGACACCCTTGATAAGATATATGCCTCTAAATATATCAGTGATTGATCTTGAATAATATCCGCCTTTAGCGATCGTCTGTGATTTTGAGCGCTCGCAGTTTACACCACATTTCTGCTCTTCTCGGCGCGATTTTAAGAAGGCCAATTTTTTAAATTTATTTAATGATCTCTCGTTATCAGACTGGTCCGTTCTTGATGACTCCCAGTCTGTTGAGCAGATCTGGGATATTATAACGGATCGATTTGCTGCAGCTATCATCAAAAAATGTTCCTTTAATTAACTCTTCTAAGACCAAGTTTAAGAGGCCAAAGTTTCCGATTTGGACCTCTAATAACACAATCCAACTTTGGAAACGGAAACAATTGAAAAATAGACTTTTTAAACAATCTAAGGATTCTGAGGATTATCTCGCGTTTCAGGAGGTCTGGCAGAATTTTAAGACTCCGTATAATAATGATTTTGCTGATTATTATCAGTCGGTGGAGAAAGATTTAAATTCGCAGGGTCGCCTGTTTTGGAACACCGTAAATGAATTACTTGGTAAAAGGCGTTCTGCCCAATCTTGGTCTAACCATTTCTCAGCAGAGGAGATAGCATCTTATTTTGAACAAACTATGGGGAACGACGGTGTTTTGTCTTTTCCTGACCAGCGAGTCTCATCGTTTTGGGATCAGCTTCAAGGTAAACTTTCTTTACCACCTATTTCCTCCACTGAAATCTTTCTTTTGGCTAAACAAATTACTGCGTCTAAGATTGTCCACCGTAATGGCATACCCGATTTTGTATTCAAGGGCTGCTTATCAGCCATTTTACAGCCTCTTGCAATATTATTTAATGCTTCTTTGGCTTCTGGCATATATCCAAGCGACTGGAAGATCGTTAACATCGTTCCTATTCCTAAGTCAGCACGGCCCCGTCTACTGAATGATTTCAGACCGATTACGATTCTTCCTTACCCTGCTAAAAAGTTGCAGGTAGACGTCCTATACCTGGACTTTAGCAAGGCCTTCGATAGCGTTAACATCCGGCTGTTGCTTCATAAATTGGATAAAGTTGGCCTTGCGGATAACGTGAAAAACTGGTTCACTTCACTTCTTAGCGGGCGTATTTTAACATCAAGGACTCAAATGGTAGTTATGCTACTGGTAGAATTCGCAGCGGTGTCCCTCAAGGTTCTCCTTTGGGCCCGGTGCTTTTTAACATCTTTATTGCTGATTTAGCATTGAATTTTGTCGATCTGCAGGTCAAGTATTTGTTATACGCAGATGATCTGAAACTGTTTTCTGTTATTCATTGCTGGGATGACTGCCTCAAACTGTCTTCAGCGCTGGATTCTGTTGCTCGTTGGGCAGAATTGAACGGCCTTTCACTAAATGCATCAAATCCTTCTGTCTAACGTATTCTAGAAAAGTCATTAACTATTATTATGACTATACTTTGAAGGCCAGTTCTATTCAGCGTAGAACGTCGATTAAGGATCTCGGTGTGATTTTTAATTCAAAATTAAATTTCTCCGATCATCTTGACTCTTTGTTAGAGGAAACCAGCAGGCGTGTGGGTATTATCAAGCGTCTTGCTGGTTTCTTTAGGAGACAAAACACGTTTCTTATGTTATATAAATCTTTTGTTTTATTTAAGATTATGTACGCCCCATGGGTTTGGTTTTCGGGCAGTACTCCGCCTCCCTGGCCTCATTATTTAATTTGCAATTCATTTTTAATAAAATATTACTTAAAATTTTGCTAAAGATAATTAATGAGAGTATTTTTTCTCCCCAAACTCTCGATCTTATTGGCTTTCGGGTTCCGAATTCCAATAGATCCCGTCAACCTTTGGTTTTTTGGGGGAAAAGAAGGACGAATGTTATGAACTTTGATCCTGTCAACAAACTAGTAGATATTGTCAATAAGTCTTTCCCCCATTTGGATATATTTTTTGATAAACTGCTGTTCCTTTTTTGGAACTAGTTCGTTTTTTGTCTGTGTGAGTGTGTGTGTGTGTTTGATGTTTTTCCTTTTTGGTGTTCAAGTGCATGTGTTTTTGGTGGGGGTTTTTTTTCTCCTCGGTGGCAACTTCGGTTTCGGCCTCCCAGTTTTCTGGTGGGTTTTATCCCTTGTTGTTACTTATTAAATAACATTATTATTATTAGTATAACTAATTTCTTGTCTGACTGGGCCGGCGTTTGGCTTTGGTTTTTTTTTATTTATTTATTTATTTTATTATTATCATTATTATAATCATTCCTATTATCTTCTTTTCTTTATTAGTCTATTTTATATGTATCATTAACCCCGTTTTGGGCTTCGGCCTGTTGGGGGGCAACATAGGACTTCATCTTCCGGTTTATCTGGCGGATTGTATCCCTGCTGTTGCTACATTATTATTTATTTATTTATTATTAGTTGTCACATTATATAAAATTAGTATTAGTATCAGTATTACAAGGCTTGTTCAAGAATTTTTGCCTCCTGGTCCGTAACTGGAAACATCAGTAGGATTAATCAGTTATTCGATAAATAACTTAATGTCTCCAGTAAAATCTATTTCCCTGACTTTTCCCAGGAAGAGTCTCATTTCCCTGACAAATGCATGAAAATAGCCCTTCTTCCTTGACTTTCCCTGACCACGTTTCATTTCCCTGATTTTCCCTGACTTTCCAGAATGTGGGAACCCTGTAATAGCCTTTACAAAAAATGAAATGTCTTAATCTTTTATATACATATACTTCTCGTTTTTTTCAGCCCATGGAAAACATTTATTTCTCTTTTTTATGTAAATAATAGTTATTAAATAAAAATAAAAAATAAATAATAATTGACAAAATAATTAATAAATAATAAAATAAAAAGCCGACGTTTTGGATAGAGATTTTCCTTTATCAAAACAAAAAGGATAATTCTCTAAAGTCTCCCTTGAAGCCGTTGGTCTGGCTTCGGTGTATTGATGATGTTTTCCTGATCTGGCCACACAATGAAGACTCACTCTTATCTTTTATCACCCATTCTAACTCCATCCACCCCTCCAAGTTTTCTCACAATTATTCTATCACGACAGTTTCTTTTTTGGATGTCTCTATCACTAACAATAAATTGTCTACAAATCTCTATAAGAAGCCCACTGACCAACACCAGTACTTACACTAAGACAGCTGCCACCCACGCCATTGCAAGGATAATATCCCTTTAGGTCAGTTAACTCGCATCCATAGAATAAGCAGTAATCAGTCTGACAAGGACTTCCATGCTAACGCCCTTACTCACTCCCTAAAAGCAAGAGGCTACCCCAAATCTGTCATATGCGCTTCTATCTATAAACATCGTAATTCTAGTTCTAACAACAATCCCAGACCTTTTCCAGCCATGACAACACCTACATTAGTTCTTCCTTATCATCCGACCCTCAATAGTATTAAAAATGTCCTAAGGAAACATCAACATATTATTGACAACTCTCCTCTTCTCCACTCCATTCTACCAGAACCACCAAAAGTTTCTTTTAAATGAACATTTAATTTTAAAGATATTCTGGTCCATGCTGCTATTACCAAACCACGCACTTCCACTAAGGGATGTTCTCCTTGCAATGCAAAGCGTTGTGGCGTTTGCCATTTTCTTAACCTGCTACCTCCATTTCCAGCAGTGCTTCCTCCTTTACTTTCAAGATTAGCCAGAACCTGATCTGCACTTCTCACAACTTAATTTACCGGTTACAT
Organism: Rhysida immarginata; assembly: GCA_023313115.1. Lineage (NCBI taxonomy): Eukaryota > Metazoa > Arthropoda > Chilopoda > Scolopendromorpha > Scolopendridae > Rhysida > Rhysida immarginata. The sequence continues at coordinate 1,106,658 of JAHWFO010091316.1, forward strand.
TGCAAAGTACGCCAGAAACAGTACGTTGGAGAGACGGGCAATACCATACGCTTCAGATTCGCCGGACATAAGTTCGACATCCTTAGCAATGCTGACACTCCTGTCGCTAAACACTTTAATTCCCTGGCCATTCTTTACAGGCCATCAGCCTTTATATTCTTCGTAGTAATTTCTATAACAAAAAAGAAAGAATGCCATTCGAGTTTTTTCTTATTTGGAAATTTAATTCCCTAACCCCTAATGGCATTAATCTTAGCAACTGCACCATTCCCTCATTACCTTTCCCATATTCCTCTTCAACTTCAGCTCTCTGGGACCTTTTCTTTTTCTTTATCTTTTCTCAGTTATTTCTTCTTTTTTAATGTTATTTCATATTTTTCTACTTTTGTGTTCATATTTTCATTTTGTGTCCATCCCTGTACTTTTTTTTGTAGGCTTTCTGTACTCTTTTATTTTAGTGACCTTTTTTATGCAGTACTATTTTACAGGGTCACTATCGACTGGGAATTGTCAAAAAATTTTGTAACAGGGAATCATAAAATCTGAAAAATTTGAACAATGTCAATAATTTTCTATCAGGATAGCCCCTTTTTTTTGGCTTTTATGATCAGGAAAATTCAGGGAATTTTACGAAATCGTTTTGCTAGACACCCTATCATTCCTAAACTTTTTTATAATTTTAATTTTGTATGCGTTATCCTATTGCATTTTTCTCGCCGCCCTCTTATTACCTCCTATTTGTCCTCCTTCCTATCCCAACACATTTTCAAATTCATCTCCTGTCCTCCCATTGGTTCTCTTCTAGTTTTTCAGCCAATACCGTCTTACTGTTCCCTATGCTAACTATATATAAAGTCGTCCTTTAGTACTCTTTTCATAACTTCAGGATAATTCTCTAATATTCTAATTGCCTTTAGAGAATTATCCTTTTTTGCTTTGATTAAGGATAGTCTCTATCCGTAATGTCAGCTTTTTATTTTATTTTATTTTTATTTTATTTATTATTTATTAATTATTTTGTCAATTATTATTTATTTTTTTATTTTTTATTTAATAACTATTATTTATTGTATTCCAGGGTTTTTTGTGTCTCGTCCTTTTCTCATATAAATATCCGTTCTTTTTTATGTACAAATACTTATAAGGAAAAGTCATTTTCTTGAAACTCATATTCGATTTCAATGTTTTTTTAATTATATTTATCTAAGGATCACATATTCATGCAACTGAATACTCCTGTAAACTATACATATTCACTATATATTTTATTTCCTTAAAAGAAAAAAAGTTTTGAATAATGCAAGTTAAATTTCTCGTTTATTTTTTTTCATATGGTACTATTTTACCAGAAAAACACCTGGTATAGGTGGTCTGAATCATTCTGTATATTTTATTTCAATTATGAAAAACCGTTCTGAATAATTCAAATTTTCTCGTTTTCAGTCGAAAATTTTCAGTCATTTAGTCTCCTTTTAGACCAATTGGGATTTAGACCAATCAGAATTTGGACCAAACGGGATTTAGACCAATCGGAATTTAGACCAATTGGTATTTGGACCAATTGCCGTTAGACCAATCATCATAGACCCACACGGAATGGCCAGATTATTATGACCATCTAACATTTGTAGGCAACTTAACTCCGATTTCGCACTGAAGTTGCTAAAGGGCCAGACAATTATAAATAAAATCTTGTAAACATTCCAAGGAGGCGGTTTAGCAGTGAAGCGAAAATACATTTATACATTTATTAACAAGAAGTTACTCCCCCTGAGTAGGGTAAGGAAATTACTCCCCTGCGGTCATCTATTTTTACCCCTTTATCTGCACTTTTTACCTCTTCCCAAGTTTTTAAATCAAAACATAGTGTATAGAAAATATAAAATAGCTCACATCTTCTTTCCTTTCTCATAATTTCCGATAGAAAGACATATCACATTACATATGTTGCCATAGTTTTAACGACCAAGTGACTGCCACCCCTGCAATTCTGATCCCACGAGAACAATTGGGTCTAAACTTCATAGTAATGTAGATCTTGCCTAGAGGAATCTGTATACTGAATTTCACTCCTTTACATACCTAAATAGAGCATAGATCTTTTGTCCTCTCTGAATCTCACCCACGTAATTCCGACCCCAGCGCACCAATCAAAACCAAACTATATAGTGAAGGTGGACATGCCTATAGTAAGCTACATTCCGAATTTCAACCTTCTAGCTCAAAAAATGTAGAAATTACGAAGGGACGAACGGACAACATAAAACCAATAACTAGCTACATTCTTCCGCTACTTAATAGTATACTAGATTATGAGCACTTGAGCAATCGTGCGTCGACAAAGCGATTTCACCTGCACGTGGCGATGTCAATAATGCCTAAAAGATGAACAGAAAGTAACAATATATTTATCATCGACAAATTGATTGTTATATCTTGGTATTCTTTACAGCCACTGTTTTAGCACGTGAATTCGACTTGAAGGGGTCCACAAAAAATTCTGAAAAGTTGATATGGCCGAGCTAAGACTTTGATGGTCATATTTCTGAAAACAGAATTTGAAAAAGTTAATCCATTTTCAAGTTATCGTGCAAACGGCGGACAGACGGATAAAGCCTAGTGTGCATGTGCCACAATTTATTGCGACTATCCGACTAGTCGATTTTGCGTTGGTGCGTTTACAAAGTGCGACTATGAGATTATGCGTCTGGTCTTGGCGGCTTCGGTTTCCATGCTCCTAAAGTGTTCCTGGTCTTTCCCAGTATGCATTGCGCGTTGGCTTTCGAAAAAGAATGGCATCTTGGTCAACGAAGCATCGGTGACGATGCGTTTTCGTGCCATTTTAAAATTGTTTTCAGCCATCTATAAAAAATATGTTATGAGACTAATCATGTGTGTTGTTTTAAAGCCTCTCGAGCTAATTGAAGCAAGCATTTCTAAGGAAATTCTTAAGTAGAACACTATTTGGTATCACGCTGACAGGACGGGGGTGGGGGGGGTGCAGAGGCGTAGGCTACGGCAGAGGAAGCCTCATCTGTTTCCCTTTGAAGAAAAGGACTCATGAAATAGTAAATAGAACCCTCGAGATTTGTTTTTTGTTTTTTATGGCTCTATAACTCCTTCTAAAAATCAAGATTATAAATCTCTTTCCTCAAATATATAAAATTAAAATGTGTACATCAATAACAATAACATAAAAAATCGTTAAATTTTCCAAACAATCATACGAAAACAAGTAATCGATAATTTACAACAGCGAAAGAAATATACCCTAATTGAATAAAAAAGTATTTTATAAATATAGCAGAATTAAGATTATCCCAAGAGTAATTTCTTTCTCAAAATCAGTAATGAAAAACAAATAGGAAAAAAATGGCAAAAATGCAAGGTAAATAATACATTAATAAAAAAAGAAAATAGTTTTTAAGAAGTATTAAGAAACAAAAAGAAAGAAAGAAAGAAAATGAAACGTAAAAGGAATTGTACATAGAATACACAGTAAAAAAAATTGTAAACTTAGGTATAAAAGCAAAAGAACCAGTAAGAGATCTGTAAAAGACAAAAACAAGATTAAACAGTGTATAAAAAAACCCACTTTAATGAAACTTTCACTATCGCCTAGCTATATCAGTCCATATCTTGAAAATTACTGAACCGATTTTGATGAAACTTGGATTCATCCCTAAGTTGAAAGATACTTAACCCAATAAAAAAGAATTATTGTGAGAATTCTATTTTCCAGCATTTAAATTCCTTGTTGGCAGCTTTTCTTTGATGTGTATGCTGGCAACACAGCTTAACATTGTTACTGACTAATGCGACGACAATGCAGTTGGAAATCACTGCACAGCCAAATTTTATTAGGAATGGAACTTAGATGATATCATACTTACGCTGACATTAAGAAATAGTGACTTCATATCAGCGTAAGAAGTTGATACTGGTGTCCGATCCAAAAAAAAAATTGGAGAAAACCCCTTATTGTTTTGTTTATTTTTGAGAGCAACTGAAATTCAACTCATTCTATCGACGATATCTTTCTGAATTTTCTCTATATTTGCTTGGGCTTTTTATAAGATTAGCTCTATACATTTGGCTAATAAATTATGTAAAAGACATTTTGGTAACGCTTGCGCATGTGCAGTTAAACATTATTTGGTATAAAAACACATTAAAAAAACATATTTAATATTTTTATATATTGATTCCAGGGTGTTGTCTGTACTGTAGTTTGTCAAGTTTTCTGAAAATGGCAATGCATTGAGTTGAAAACCCTGCATGTTATAAACAAAAAACTTACGAAAGCATTTCGATTTTTTTAAAGAAACCTTAATATCTCAATGACTATAGTGCTATTCTCATACAAATGAACACAGATAAGTAAAAGAAGCCTCATAATCATATGCTACAACTACAATGCATTTCAAGCATTTTTTACAGGGTGATCCCAAATATTATTTTTTTGTTTAATTCATTACCGTTCCCCTATTTGCCTTCAGGACAAAACCGTCAATGAAATATATGATGTGTAACATGGTCTTTACTTCCCTGAAGTTTCAGGATAATTTGTCAAGTATTTTTCTAAATATTTGACAAAACGTCTAAAATCGAAAGTGTCCAATTACTTTTGGATAGATAGTGTATATTGTGATGATTCATCACATGTTTGTATTTATTGTTTCGGTAATTTTTATTGATCTCTGTTATTTTTTTAAGCCTAGCTTATTTATTAGTTACTTGATTTCTTCACCTGGCAGTTTGATTTAGTTCTTCATCTGCTTGTTTGATTATGTCTTCCGATTTTGCCTTGTTCTCATTGTCCATGGAGCATCTCGGAGCCTCGAGCTGTTTATTCTGATGCAGTTTCATCGTTTTCCACCAGATGGCGTTTGGGAAGCCCCGACTGAGTAGTAAACGACTTGGTCGGCGAGAAGCAATCGGCGGTTGATCTCAGGAGTTGAACCAATCAGGAGTGGACTTGTGCACGAGATTCAGCCAGCGCTGGAATCCATTCTTGTCGAATAAAAGGTGATGCATCTGGTTTGTGGACACGGGCAGCCAGCAACAACATCTTGCTGATGGACGTTTAACTGATGTAGCCCTGACTTCCAGCCCCACTGTTGAAGAATGCCTTTCCCAGGACATGACAGCGCCAGTTCGGCCAAGGATGATGGAAACATCGATAGCCCCATCGATTTCTGAGTAGGCTTAGTATGGTACAGGTACTTGTGTAAACACCCACCCCTCCCACAACAATGCTTATCGAAAAGCTAAACAGGTGTTCGCCAGGTAGGGCGGAAGTTAGGGGTTCGGGACTGATATAAATCTGACGGTGTGTGTGTTCACAATTACTACGTAAAATGAAAGTATAACTATTTATTAATCTTCCTATTTGGGTCAAGAAACATATACAATTACACGCACCAAAATCAATTTATCAGGTCACTACTTATTTGGTATACCATCTAAATATTCTAACATGCGCTTTATAACAACAATACACATCAGTAAAATTTCAATGACTATATTCTTCTTGTAATATCAATTACTCAAGACTAATTCAGTTTGAATCAATAACCCATCAATTCAATCACCAACCAATAACAGGGGAGACAGTTACTGGAATACATCAAAGTTAGCGTTTTATTTTTTTTTACACACCATTACTTAGGTCCGGCCACCAGCAATTCCTGACTCACCTTCACTGCACAGCACCTTGTTTGTTTTGCTTATAGAGGAAGCCCTTTCCACGCTCGCCATGCAATGCTTGAATGCATCGCGTAGCCCTTTTAATGGGAGGGCCACAGTAACCCAGTTGAACCCCTCAATAGCAGAAATTAAACGTTGAGCCGTGCTCTGACACCCTGGTCAGTATGTTATGCCTCTAGTGTATACAAATTACATAGCACATGTATTTATACTGACTACAGCTCCAGCTGCGCTCATGGCGCTGAAAGTAAATGTGCGATCAACTAACATTTACAGGAGAGCAGGGTGAACCAGATCGTTTTGCATTCCACGTAACTTGAATATCTACCAAATATACTTAACACAGCTTAATATGATATAAATTGCAATAGCCAAAGTTCTTCAAATTGTTCTTGCTCAAATAACTGTCAGCATAGACACTTTCTTGGTTTCCTTTAATAGTGCTGAAGGTGGGGTCATGTGACAAACTATCACCAGATGAGCTTCATAGTCCGCAATGGTCACTTCTTATAACATCAATGCACAACCAAAAATGGGGGGTGTTCCAGTAACTGAGCTTGAATTCTCAACTAAAATACTCTGATTTAGATACAACACAAATAAAATGAAACAGTCTTACCATTTGCTGCCTTCTACTTGTCTGCTCGATCCACCATCGATGTTCTCTTGTTACAAGTCTGCCTACCATGGATCATTTAAATTATGGCGCAGTACAAAAAAAAACAACATTAATTCACTAACTAATTGCACAGCAATATTCTACTTGTGCAGGACTTTAACCAGCATGGTAGAATGGCAGTTTCTTTTCTTCAAGCATTCATTGTGCAAACCGAATGAAAATTTTTCGATCGCTTGAACACTCAACTTCAGAACGAGCCTCTCTTCACAGCAACAACACTCAACTCCTCTTTTATTAATTCGCTTCTCTAACAATACTTCTTTTTCTCAACAACAATACCTCACTGGAGCGTGGCAATGATCTTCCAAGAATTTCATCCAAAGAACAATGCCAAACTCCAACAATGACGGCCGCTGTTGCTTTCGCTACTGTCGAGCAACAGCTGTCACCACTAAATTAATAGTTCTTATAACATAAATGCTATAACTATAAAACAAAATTCAGTAAAAAGTCATATTGCTCATTCAAACACACGAATCTATCATTTAAAACTCTCCTATCACCATCAATTGAACTAAAATGAATAATTAGACCCAAGTAGGAAGTAAGATATCTATTATAAATAAAAACAAAACGAAAAGAATTCACAAACTTTATCCCGACTTCAAATAACTTTCATTTTTACCTGTAAAACAATTAAAACTGTTTCAAAATAATAAAATAAACATTAAGCCCAGCCTAAATAAATCACCACATACAGCAAGGATTAACGCTTAAAAAAAAACAAATATAAAAGGTTTCCGCCGGACCCATGAGACACCCCAGACAAAACACAACACTGACATGGAGTCAGGTTTATGTGTGGACTTTTGTAAATATGAACATTCCTTTCTTTAAGCTATGGCTTTTGTTTTGTAAAACTTATATTTATATTATTTCAAGTGTTTTTTTGTATTTTATTGCAATTTTAGTAAGCCATGATAATTCTGTGGTGGGAGGCATGTGGGTTAATCTTAATTTTGGCATGTTAATTATTTCTTTATAGACCTTCATTTACGAAGGCCTTTGTTGGGCTTGGAGTGGTTTTATGCCTCATTTGGTCTGATAAGAATTTTCATGGCGGTTGTGCTTGTTATATTTTTTGGTCTGACTTTCTTTATGGAGCATAGAGTTACTTTGTAATTTTGTTGTCTGTATTTAATTTGCTTGTTTGTATTTTTCCTTATAGTGTTTTTCCTACGTCATGGCATTCCTGTGGTGGGAGATTTACGTTTGGGCAGAAACTTTGGTGGAGGGTGTTGGTTAACCCTTTTGGAGTATTTGTAAGTGGATTCGACTGTGCTACGACAACCTGTTGGTGGTTTGTATTTACGTTACTTTTGTTTGTTGTAAGTTGTTCAATTGTTGACAAATCGTGGGGAATGTTTGGATCCTACACTTGTGTGTTGTAGGTTGTGCTTTTGACTATTTGTAGTCTGTTTATTCCCTTTTGGTTTTGATCTTGTCATTGAACACTTACGTTGGAGTCGGGATCTTGTGTCCAGAACGATTCCTTTTTTTTTTTTAGTAACGTTCCACACATTTATTGTGTGTGTTAATTGGTGGGAAGTTTTGTTTATTTTCCCTGTTATTTTATATTGTTCTCATCTGTGGATGGGAGGTTGTATTGTTTGTTTAAGCCTCAATGGATTTGTTGTTTTTGGAATGCCATGATGTCCTTTTTTGTAAGTATTGGTCATTTGTTGATTCTTTTTTA
>JAHWFO010091316.1:1134741-1237928 GCA_023313115.1 Rhysida immarginata
AGAATATGTCACTAAATTTATTGTACATAATTTTGAAACACCCTGTATAATGAGTGTATAACTGGTCCCGCTATCTATATGGTGAGCTAAATATGTCGAGTCAACTTAGTGACAAAGATCCTGGAACAAAGTGAATGCAACGAGCTGAATGTGTGACGAAACGACTAGGAACCGTTAAGTAGGGGTGTAACTAAAGCTTATTTCTTTTGTTTGTTGAAAGGGGGGGGGGTTGACTCAGAGTGTGATGTCTTTAAAGGGGAGGGGGGTATGAAAAGTGTGACACAGCGTGACATGGGGGGGGGGGGGGCTGAAAAGGCTAAAACAAGCGTGACGTATTTCTTGAACGTCCCCAAACATATGATATTGTATGGCCTATGTCCATCTAGAACATTCAGGGAATATTGTTCCCAGCTTCATGTAGATTGGTGCGGTAGTTTGTACTAGTTTGTACGCCAAGTTGAAACAAACCAAATTTACTTAGCCTTTTATTATATTTTGCAGGGTTCATTCTAGACTTGAAAAAGGGCACTTAATTTCCAAAAAAGGGCATTATGTTTTCAAGAAAAGATTTTTTTTTATTAAAAATGCATTATTCATTTTGAAGTCCCTTAAAAGATTTTTAAATTTTTCTTTGTGGGCACATTTTCGGGTATCGGGGCACGTGATCAGGATCAAAGGGCAGAGGGGTGGAAATTTTTCATCAAAAGGGCAAACAGGGTGGTGCGCCGCGTAAACCCTGCCTAAAATGAACCTTGTATTTGTATAGATACAGATAAAACGACTGCGTTTTGATTGAGTGAATGGAGATTTCTGTGTTTTGTCGAAGGCATACTGACCTCATAATGAGTTCATATCAACTTAAGGAGAGGTGATACCGGTGTCCGGTCCAAAACTAAAAATTTGGAGAAAGCCCCTTATCGTTTTGTTTAATTTTGAGGGCAACTGAAATTCAACTCATTCTATCGACGATATCTTTCTGAATTTTCATGCTATTTGCTTGGGCTTTTTATGAAAGTAGTTTATACATTTGGCTAATAAATTATGCAAAATGTATGTAACGTTTGTGCATGCACATATAAGCATTATTTAGTAAAAATGCTCGTGTTTCATCAAATATTAATATTTTAATGTTCTGATTGCAAGGTGTTGTCTCTATTGCAGTTTGTCAAGTTTCCTGAAAATGACATTGCATTGGGTTGAAAACCCTCCATGTTATAAAAAACTTACAAAAACCTGTATATCTCCATGAACTTATGTGCTATTCTCATACAAATGAACACAGATAAGTAAAAGAAGCCTCCTAATCGTACGCTACAGCTACAATGCATTTCAAACCTTATTTTTTGTTTGTTCAATTTGTTACTGGTCCCCTATTTGCCTTTGGGACAAATCTTTCACTGAAATATATGAGGTGTAACATGCTCTTTACACCCCTGAAGTTTCAGGATTATTCGTCAAGTATTTTTCTAGATATTCGACAAAACGTCTAAATCGAAAGGTGTTCCTATTATTCTGTCCACCCCCTGTATTTGAGTAAACCAAGGCTCATACTAACTCAGCATTCATTAATACATACGGAAAATAAAGATAAACTTATCAAATGTTAATGCACTAGCTGTATATACTTCCAGTATAGACATTATGCAGATTCAGATTTATTCGTCTTTAAAAATTGGTATTTGGACCACTACACTGTAAGCTGAAATCTCAACCCCAAGTCTTATACTTATTTCACATGGGATAATTCAAACCGAGCCAACCCGTGCTGGCCCAGCTATTTTATTTTATTACATCTGAATGCAAACTGAGCCAATACGAGCTGGACCGCGCCACATCTTTCGAAAGTGAGCCAGCACGGCACGCTATCACAATCGTGCCAAAGCATCTGGCCCGGGCCAGCTATCCCACAATGCAATGCGAACACACTCGGTACTCGCACACGAGAGAAGACAAGCTGAGCTGGAAGCTGTCTGATGGAAAGAGCATGCTCAGCAACTACTTCCAGAGAAACGAGAGCCACACTTTATTTCTCACGTGTGAAAAGCGATTTCTGGAGAACCGTGCTGGAGTGAGCTTAACTAGAGCTCGATCCAGCGCGGCTGGCTCGGAATTTCGGGCTGGCCCGCGCCACAATTATCCCATGTGAAATAAGTATTAGAGTGTAGTGGGCTTAAGATGTCAACTTACAGCATAGAGGCCCAGATAACCAATTTTTTAGCAACAGATAAATTGGAATCTGCATAAGAAATTTTAATGAAAATATATGCTGCTTGTGCATTAACATTTCGTTAAGATTTATCTTTTGTTTCCGTAAGTATTAACGAATCCTGTATTAGTATGAATTTTGATATACTAAAATATACATTTACCAAAATTTAAAGTCATAAAGCTTTATTCATTTAACAAAGGCTTCTGTAAGCTACATCAAGGAAAATTTTACGTAATTTGCTTAAATATACTTTGCTTAATATATTTTTAGCAAGAAAAAAAAAATATGCTTAAACTTAAAAAAATCAATATGCTTAAATATTCTTTGGTCTGAAAAGCATTATGAAATATTGCAAATAATTTTTTGCTTAAAGCATTTTAAAAATGAAATGCAAATTTTGCTTAGATCAGCATGATTAATTGGCTTAAAAGATGTGCTAGTCTTATGTAATCGATAGCCATTAACTGTTGCTAGTTGTTGGCATTATCTTGACGGGAAACATTTCTCTTTCTGTGTACAGCAGTGAAGCAAGTTACTTAACCGATCGCAGTTGGTCTCCCTCCTCACCATCTCTGAACAGAATGTGTTGTGTTGGCCAGTTTATTTATTTTGTTTATAGATGTATTTGACATAACGATTTCGTTGGTATTAATCAGCCGCATCCTAGTTTCGCAAATCTTGCCACAAGTTGTTGTAGATTTTAAGCGAGGAATGCTTCACTGCAAATAAATCTGGCTTCTCAATTTCTCACAAATTCCGAGGTATACGAATTTAAGAAATTCTTAATAAAAACTTTGAGGTGTCGATCAATGCTGCGTATATTTAAATAAGCTCGCAATACCCTTCTCGAGTTTAATGCCCTCACATGATCTCCTTTATCCCAAATATAAATCTTAAGAATAAAGTGCGACGGATATACATATTTAACAATGGTACCTACAGTTAGCCGGAATTCAGAATAAAAAAAAACATCATCTTCTTATCAACAATAGAGAGATGTGGTCGGTGGATCTCTCGTTTACTTATTACCAGCTGCTTATTACAGAAATCTCGTTTAAATCTCGCTAACAAACTTATAGGACTTTTTCGTTTCCGAAATTTTTTCAGTGAAAAGAAAGTGACGCGCTAAATAATTAATAGAACAAGACGAATTTCGTAAGTTTATTTTTTTTTAATATACTTTAATATTTATTCATTTGATGTGCCATGGAAAAATCTGTATCTACCCTTCCTCGAATGTTTCAAAAAAAAGTTTTACTTTCCGATGTTATTTATGAAATTTTTGAAAACTCTACCAATTTCCGGAATTTGGCAAATATCAATACTTTGTTGATTCACCTCGTTTCTAAAAGGAAATTTTTGCTCCGATGTACATTTATTCTTGTTTTTTAAAGTTTATTGATGAGACTATTTTTCGGAAAATTATTCTGCCCAACATTAATATGAAAGTAAGTTGTGTACATTTTGTTTTGGTTAAATTTTTGTGTGTGACCACAGCTGCAATAACTTGCCGCGCGTTCTATCAGTCATGAGTTATTAATGGAAACAATTTTTTCAAGACTGATACCCCCCCCCCCAAACTCCTCCTCTACTGATACATTCCCGCGTTGCTATTGATCATAGAGCACAATGCACAGTGGCTGTGGGCACATAGTAAAATCTGATCTTTATTATTATTATTTTTTTTTAATTAGGTAAGATATCTGCAAATAAATTATATAATTTAAAAATGATATGCCATTTTCTCCAAAATGAAGATGTTAATTATTCATTAATTACTTTTTATTCCTTTTCATGATGAGGATTTCTTTCTTTATCGTCCAAAATGGTACCAACATTTTTCAGAAAGCCTCCTTCTGAAGCATTTAATTTTTTACAGTGTTTACATGGATAATGTAATCAAGTTTTCACTTGAGACCATAGAATTAAGCCAAAAGAGCATTATGTTTACATACACTTTAATTTGGCAAGACATCCTGTGGTTATTATGTGGAAAACCCTATAAAAATGCACTGGTAGTGTTAGATCCAATGCTCCCCTGTCGATAGTATTGTCTTGAATACAAAGAAAGTTAGTATGTTCAAATAAAACTGAAACAAAAAACTTCCATATATTTTTGAATAATTTTATTCAATTTTACAAGGTTTAAGTTAAATGTTGGGTGTTATTTGGAGGATTGTTTCCTAAGGACGAAAATGTTCTTGGAAGTTTTTTAATAGATGGCATACATTTCGAGAAAAATGACTTTGAAACGTGATGATGTCAAGTTTTGTTCATAATACATGGGTTAATAACTCTGCTTCTGTGCCAGCTATATAAAGTGACCCCACTGCCGGATATGAACTAAGTCCTGCATCGAGCACTTCTGAGGCACGATCCAAAATTTCCTGGAGCTGTATCACTGAAACATGAAATAGTTTCAAAGGATAGTGATGGATGGCAGTAGGTACTTGTTTTATGAGGTAGAGTCCAAAATTTCATCGTGAATGAAGTAGTTCTTGCCTGTATAGATACCGTTTTGTTAGAAATTCTTGCATTAAGGTCTTCGTTATAGTCTTAAGGCCTTTACCAAGTAAGTCTAGTTCACCAGAACTGAAGTTTACAATAGATTTTTTTAATAACTACTGCCCTGTTGTCTGTGGCAGAAGATAAATTGCCTTTATCTCACCCTCTGTATAGACGCAGTTTTGTTAGAAGTTATTGACGTTGGGCCACACTGTCAATTCACAGTTCTTCTGGTGAGTAATATGGGTGGAGGAGGACGGTCAGTGAATTCTTGGTCAAAAACTGTTGTGGTCAACATTTCTGGCCGTTTCATTCTGACATCATCATGAAGATGCCTCAGAACATCACAATAGAACTGTGAGTTGACCATGTGATACACTGGCATAAATTCTTTGTGCAACATCAAAGACTGAAAATTCGCACTGCAACGTCAATAACTTCTAACAAAACTGTGTCTATACGAGGGGTAGTCATAAAGTTTTAATTATCATCTCGAAAAAATAAAGTTACATAATTAATTTTTTGTTTGTATGTGAGTATATATCAACAGTCCTAGTACATAGTGAAATCGCCACGCCACAGTACCATAGAATGCCGCTAGAGGGACCAAATCAAAATGGTGCAGCCCATTGATAAAATGGAGTATCGTGCGGTGATTAGTTTTCTGCATTTGAAAGGGGAACAAGTTTGCAACAATCCATGCTGAGTTGGTGGAACTCTACAGCAACACTGTACCATCATATGACATAGTGGTTAGGTGGTGTAGATACTTCCAGTGTGGACAAACAAGACTGAATGACAAACAACAAAGTGACAGACCATCTTCCATGAAGAACTGGGAATCGCAAGAGAAGTGGAGGCTCTAGCGCTCAAAAACCGGTGTATCACAATCGAGACGATAGTGGAAAAAAGTGAAAATCAGTCATGGGTCAGTTTTCAACATCTTGCTGCTGTCCAAGGGGATCCTTTTGCTCCACGATAACGCCCCAGCTCATTCTGCACAGGACACACTCACACATGCTGTTTCTTTGGGCTATCAAATTTTGCCTCACCCCCTGTATTCTCCTGACATGGCTCCCAATGACTTCTTCCTCTTTCCTCGGATGAAGAAACCATTGCGTGGCAGGCATTTCCAGAATGACGACGAGGTGATTTTCGAGGTGGAACGTTTCCTGAACAGCCAAATTGCAGACTTCTACAACCAAGGTCTCCGCCAAATCATCCACGGTAGGGAAAAATGTGTCGCATTGAAGGGTGAATATGTAGAGAAGGACTAACACCATCACCAAGTTTCATGGTCACAGCTTGACTTTTTCAAAGTGATAATTAAAACTTTATGACTGCCCCTCGTACAGGTGAGAACTGCTTCATTCAAGATGAAATAATGCACCCTAACTCACAAAACAAGTACCTACTGCCATTCATTGAAACTATTTCATTTTTCTGTTATACAGCTCCAATCTGGTAAATTTTGAATCTCACCTCGTATCTCTGAAACTGAAGGACATATATATGTCGCAGACACATAGCGTAATTGGACACTTCGTGAAATGTCTAAGGCAGGTCAGACCGATACAGTAACGATGTCAAATCCCGTGCAGGAAAATTTTAGCTATTAGCCAGATTCACAGCCTAATGATAGCGCCACTGTTGATGAGTAATGGGTGGCATAAACGGGGAATGTTAAAACGTTTACATGAGCGTACAACAGCAATCGAGATTTAGAAATTGCCCACGTTGGCGTTAGGAGATTGTATACTTTTAGCAATTCCAAAGGTTGACAGGGAGCCAGTCGATCCACAAAATCTCATAGGTGTTGTGATCACTGAAAAAAATGGTTTAATATCAAATAGGATACAAACATGGAATTGTAAAAGGTTGATTCGGAATCGAGAATATCAAGAAAGCTGGTTTAACTTTTTTAAACAAAAAGGAAATTGACTTTACAAAGGAATTGACATTGCGAGAAGCTGTTAAACAAAGTTGCGGAGGGCAAGGATACTTTAAGTGTTCTTAAAAAATATTGCTCAATAAAACGATGTGTATGTAAAAAGGACGGTAGGCGATGCCAAGGTAGTATGCCGTGCCTTAATATTGAAAGACTTTTATAATTAATTTTGATATCATATGTTTCATCCACAAATACTGTTTTGTAAATCAGCCCAAATCATTTTGTTTAGAATGAAAATAAATATTAAATGAAGAAAACTGAAATTTGTGTTTCCTTTTATATTACTTTTTTAGAATTAATATCCACCATAAATTGTTTATGCTTCCTTCTTCTTGTTTCAATTTCTTTGAATAATCATTACAGTTTCCGTTTATTAAATTTTTCACATAGAATTTTGTTTTTGAGATTGTCATATATTTCGCAAGGTAAAACCGAATATACAGGGTGGTCATAAATTATTAAGCACATTTTGACAGCGAATATTTTATTAACCAAGAAATGTACACACTTCTTGTGAACATCATTGAAAAGTACAACTCAAACAGTTTTTATCCGTAATATTCCGAAGTTACAGCACTTCCACGTGTGCTCCTGCAGTGACTCGCAGAATATCCATTCGATATTCGATTTCACGCCATGTATTCCGCAGCATTTCAGGTGTCACTGTTGCAATGACGGCCACAATCCTTTCCTTCAATTCATCAAGATCACGCACTTTGCTGGAGTACACGCGGTCCTTTACATATCCCCACAAGAAAGCGGAATTGCCGTTGAAATGTCCATATTCTAAGCGGAATTGCCGTTGAACTGCTATCACGGATTTCTGCTCATGAAACCAAAGAACCCACATTGCTTTCTGCTGCACTGTCGCCATTTTCGCGATTTGTGTTCCTACGCCAAACAGTGCTGCCGCCTGGTGGTGATAGTGACACCTGACAAACTGTTTGAGTTGTACTTTTCAATGATCACAAGAAGTGTGTACATTTCTTGGTTAATAAAATATTCACTGTCAAAATGTGCTTAATAATTTATGACCACCCTGTATTACAAGAAATTTATAGCGTAACCATTCAAAACGTTTTACTTTGCATTAATATTTATTTATACAATTACATTTTTTTAATTTTATAAAAACTAAAATAATCATTGCAAAAAATTGTTGAAATTTATGACTAATAACTAAACCATTTTTTTGAAAATAATTTATAAAATAAATTTGTATAAAAAATTTTAAATTTCAGTTAATTATAATATGGCAAATATTAAAACAGTTTTTTGTCATTGCGATAGCTAAAATTTTCCTGCACGGGATTTGACATTGTTACTGTATTGGTCTGACCTAATTACAGTATGCGTCCAATTACGCTATGTATCTGCGACATATACACATAAATTGGAATGATTAATGACTATATACCCCCATAAACAGTTCAATTTTCGTGGAGATAAGTGGCATATAAAGCGAGTTAGCCCATTTGTTGCGAACAAAACTTGACATCACATTCAAAGTCATTCTTCTCGAAACATATGCCGTGTATTAAAAACTTCCAAGAACATTTTCGTCTTACTTTGTCCTTTGGAAATGATCTTTGGAAATAGTGCCCAACATTTAATTTACAATCTGTATATAAACCATCGAAGAGATAAATCAAAGATTCCCTTCTCTCTGAACATCCCAGTTGTCTAGGAGGAAAATTGATTCAAGTGCACTATGTAATCTCTCAAAGCAGTGAAAATTTTCCCCTTTAAGACCTGAAATCTGGAAAGATCTGAATAGGCCTCGAGATCGTAGACAGTTTGGGAACAACGGCGCCCCTCGCGTCAATAATTAAAAAAAATTATAATGAAAACACACATCTCTTTCACAAGCACCAGTCATCTTCATGGCATTGCAGACAGAAATTTTTATTGGTTTCAACAGAATATTTTGTGATAACTAGTTTAAAAAAGGTATTTCCGATAAAGGCCTAGACTGATTAGAGAGTGGACATGTGTCAAAGAGAAGAGAAATGCCGACACCAGGTCTAAGGTACATGGAAAATGTTTATGATATACCACAGTGAATTCTGTGCCTTATAACGTGACAATTGAGGTATATCTAATTTTTCTTCAAATCTGAACTTTTTTTTAATATTTTGTCAATATTCATTTGTATTTCTTTATTTATTCAGCTTACAGAAGCAAGAACCATAATAGGTGCTATATGTGGGTGTAACGCAGGGGCATTACAAAAATAAACCAAGAAAGCGATCATGGGGAAACTCATTTTCCACCATGTATCTTCATATCCGTTTTCCTTCGCTTGGTCGTTTTACAACGCGTATATAACATAGTTCAGCAGGAAGTGAGAGTTATTCTGTTTTTATTTGTTGTTTTTTTTTTGTTTTTTTTTAGATAAATCATTTATTTATTTATTTATTTATTTATTTATTTATTTATTTTTAGATAAATAGTATTGTGGGCAAGTATGATGGATGATTTAGATTGTCACTTTTCTTGTTGCTAACGAAATGTCTGGAGCAGATTTTCGAGTATTGCGTTGGTATCCAGTCTGTGGGGGTCATGAAATGAAATGAAATCATACATTAAAATAGTAATTTAATTAAATACTCAGTAATATAAAATTTATAACAATAAACGTTTTTTTCTCTCGTTTTACAGCTTGGATCCATTTTTTTCTTCTGTCTTGATGCCATTTCTCGTTTGGAAATGAATAAAATGATGCCTCCGAATCTTTTTCCTTAACGTGTTGCTGCATCAATAAACACATCAAATAGTTCTTCCAACTGTCTTATTTTTTTTCCATAATTGATTAGAAGGGATTCCACTTCACGATAAAACCATGGACATAATGAACTGCATCACTTTCATTTTTTACAAGCATGCCACTAGAGGTCACTACAATCTAAGATCTCGAGGCCTATAGGTGGAAATCTGAAGGTGCTGGGTTGGGAGAATAAGGTCAATGTGGCAAGACATCCCACTCAAACTGCTGTAATTTCTGCCGAGTCGTTAAAGATATGCAAGGTCTTATGCCCCGTTCACATTGGACCGGCAAGGCTGCAAAGTGGCGAAGCGTCTTTTTCTGCCTCCCCCCTCCTGCCTCCTCTGCCGTCCGCGCGAGTTGTTCCCACTGGACCAGCACGAGAGAAGTGGCAAGGGAAGAGAAATTATATAATGACGGCGCTGTTTCGATCTTAAGTTATTGCAGTAAAACTGGACGAACTTCATGGTTCATAGAAATTTGTTGTATCCGAAATTTGCTATATCTGAGACAATTCGGAATTTGTTATATCACTGTTGAAAGGCCAATTGGCACAGTTGAGAATTCCGAATTGTTTCGTTTATTTTTTTTTGTATCAGAGTTCGTTATAAAGAAGTTCAACTGTATTATATGTCGCTGAGAAAGCATATTTAAAACATAACAAAACAGAGTATACAAATAACACTCTACTTTTATTTATATTTGTTCAGTGTGCATATTTTCTCGTATTTATAAAAAGTCTTCAAGATTATTTTTAAATTTGATTGTCGCCAACATCGATCGGCAATATTTTCAATCGAAGCGATCGAAAACCAAATTCGTGATCACGTTTCTGTTCTAAAACTTGCTAATTTCCAACTGAATTATCTAATTAAAATTTAACCAAACACATCTATTTAACGATGTAAAAAAAAGACAATAGCAATTTATAATTTCACATTTACAAAATAAAGTGCATTCTCTTTATTCTATTTCACTATAAAATTGTGATCCACCATCATTCTTTTGATCACGTGCTCCAGTAGTCGAACGTGATTGGATGAGCCTGCAACCGGCAAAAGTTGAACAAATTTCAACTTTGCCGCCTGGCTTATTTGCGGCACTTGACTTGACCTATTTCTGGTTGGCCTTGGACGTAGTGCGCATGCATCAACGGTTGCCGCTTTGCCGCCTTGCCGGCTCAATGTGAACCGAGCATTACTCCTTATTTTGTTCCATGTTTAAAATGGCACCAAAAAGAAACAAAGAATGGATTCAGATAACTGAGGTCTTCAACTAAATAAGCTCCCAAAAAGCAATGTTATCAATTAAGAACTTGTATTATATGGAACAAAGAGTGCTACTATAGTTTAGACACATTTATTACAGGAATTAAATACCGGTAAATAAATAAAATTAAATAAATGAATATAGACTGGAGGTGACCTCCAAACATGATGTATTAATTTTTCGTTTGAAAAATGGAAGGAAAAATTCTTTTACTTGTGAGTTCATCAAACTTTCTGATGGTTTGGATAGGAGAAATTCTTGATCTGTGAGCCGGGTGCCCGCCTCACATTGGGCTTTCAACCTTTGACAACTTGGTTGTCTTTAAGACACCTTGTGACAGCATGGCTGTCCAGGTGTCTGCGATAGCCCAACTGGTAGAGGCATCGGCCATGATAGTCGAGGTTCCTGGTTCGAACCCAGGTCGCAGAATTTTTCCTTCCATTTTTCAAAAGAAAAATTAATAAATAAAAATTAATTAAATTTAAATAAATACAAAAAGAAATAAATAAAGTTCCATCATAATAAAATTGAAAAACCTGTATACATAGTTTTTAGCCACACTTCCATCTTCAGCAGGTGAAAATATTAAATGAAAAGTGGACAAAAAGTAAATCTCTTTATAAAAGGGCGAAACCAATCAGAGGGGGTGAAGGGAATTATTCTTTTGATTTGTGACTGATTTAGCAGACCACTTTATCAGAGGTGAGTCACTAATAGGGCCAGGGTCAAGGTTTAATAAATAGTCCTTCCTGGTGGAGAGAAATGATAAACTTTCAAAAGGGTCTAAGAGATTATTTTTCCTGATAGGGTGAATAATTTTTAGATTATCAATACTAAAAGTATGGCCTGTTTCTGTAGAATGTTTGGCTATTGCGGATTTTTCTGTTCTTCCACGTTTTCTGTGGGCCAAATGTTCTTTAAATCTGCTGATTAAATTCCTTTTAGTTGACCTCAGTAGAGTTTGATCCACAATTGTCCATATTTAATTTCACATCTGCCTGATTGTTTGTGATCATGGATCGCATCCTTAGGATTATGTAAGCATTTTTTGACATTATAAGAATTTTTGAAATTTAATGACAGCTTATGGTTTTTAAATATTGAAAATATTTTTTTTGTTAGGACTTGGTTATATGGAATGACATTCCTGTGGTTATTTTCTTTGTCGTTTTTCTTTAGTTTCATGAATTCAGATATTCTTTTCTTGTAACTTCTTTTTCAGATGACATCTTCTATAGCTTTTGGGTTCTAACCATTCATATGGGCGATGTTTTTAATGTGGTTAATTTCTTTGGTAGAAATATTCTTTGTCCAATGGTAAATTCAGAGCGCGGTCAATCATATAAATAAATGTGGCCATCTTTTGTTTCGAAGGGTGGGAAGAATTTGCAATGATATACTTGAGCTTGTTTGTTGGTTTTCTTTAGAGTCATATTTTAGGGAATTATTGTCTCTAATAATAAGTTGGTCTTTTTTTATTTTTGGTCTAATAATAAGTTGGTCTTTTTTTATTTTTGGTCTAATAATAAGTTGGCCTACTAATAAGTTGGTATTTTTTTTATTTTTTGGTCTAATAATAAGGGATATATATTTTTTTTTTATCAATTTCGGTTTCATAGGTGAATTTGACAGTTGGGTAAAATCTTATTCAGGTTGTTAACAAAGCTATTAGGCCACAAGAATTTTAATCAAAAATGGCAAAGATGTCATCAAAGTAATGATACCATGTATTCGGGAAATAAAAATTAGCTTCTTTTAATTGGGTTTCAAAAATTTTTTAAGAATATTTCGGCTATGATTGGGCTTAAACTCGAGCCCATTGGATTGGGCTTTAAACTATACAGGGTGGTCCATAAGTCTGTTCCCCCCCTTTTATTTTTTGAACCGAAGCAGATAGGTCAATTTTGATGAATCCAATGAATAGGAAGTTGTGGGTGGCCTATCCCATGGTGCACTTTTCATCATCCCAAATATGCAAATTAGGACACATTCAAAATTTATCTCAAAAACCGTAAGGGATAGAGGAAAAAACCCAATTGCAAACTTGTTCAGCATAAAAAAACAAACAAAACAAAAGAAAAATCATCCAAATCGGACCAACGGTTCCCAAAAAAAGTTAATTGCAAATGCTAATTGGCACTCGCATTGCATTTGCATCTTCCTGTCCCCCCCTGTTGGGTTTTATGCACTAGCCCTTTAAATGCTGAAGCTTTTTGATGAATGGGGAAGAAACTGCCAATCAGGTCTGAAAAATGGCAGAATACAGTAGAGAAGAAATGGTTGGTATGGTTTTATGTTTTGGATTTGCACATAATTACAAAGGTGCAGCCAGGGAATACCAAGTTAGATATCCCAATGCTAGAGTTCCCACTTCTACGACAATTCGCCAGGTTGTTCAATGATTTCAGCAAACAGGAAGTGTCAGTCATCAGACCCGGCAAGGTAGACCAACAACTGTCACATCAGAGGACTCCAGCACAGCCATTTTAGCTGCTGTTTATGCTAATCCTCATTGTAGTACTCGATCAGTTGCTGAAGAAGCTGGCTGCAGTCATCAATCAGTATTAAGATTACTTCATATGCATGGATTCCACCCTTATCATGTCCACTGCCACCAAGGATTGAAGCCAACAGACTACGATTTTCGTCTTGAGTTCTGCAATTGGCTGCTAAATCGCATCGACGATGACCCAGGCTTTCTCAATTGGGTCTTGTGGTCAGAAGAAGCCAGCTTCTCTCGAGATGGTCTGGTTAATAAACACAATCTCCATTATTGGACAACAGAAAACCCTAGATGGTTACGAGAAGCTGTGCACCAGGTGAATTGGAGAGTGAATGTCTGGTGTGGAATCATCAATGGTGGATTGGTTGGTCCATTGTTCTACGAAGGGTCGTTGACAGCTGCACGATACAGAGACATGATAATAAATGTTGTAGTGGCAGAATTTGCAGATGAGCTTCCTTTAGCATCACTTCGAAGGGTATGGTATCAACATGATGGGGCTCTAGCCCATTCAGCAGCAGCTACTTGTGATCATCTCGATGCAATGTTTCCAGGTCAGTGGATTGGCCGGGGTGGCCCAATTCATTGGCCTGCATGCTCACCAGATCTTTCCCCTAATGACTTCTTTTTGTGGGGTTACCTTAAGGACAATGTTTATCCACTCAGCCAACTTCTATGCTGGATTTGCAACAGAAAATTCAGACTGCCTGCCAATCCATTACATCTGATATGGTAACAAGAGTGATGGCATCTTTGAAACTACGTGCTCAGTTGTGCATTGGTGCTGAAGGGCATCATGTGGAACATACCCTTTAGAGTGTTACCAACATGATTCGCTTTGGCTGGCCCAGTTGGCTTTTTTTAGTTTGAGATGGTTATTTACTTTTTTTAACTTTTTTTGGGAACCGTTGGTCCGATTTGGATGATTTTTTTTTGTTTTGTTTGTTTTTTTATGCTGAACAAGTTTGCAATTGGGTTTTTTTCTCTATCCCTTACGGTTTTTGAGATAAATTTTGAATGTGTCCTAATTTGCATATTTGGGATGATGAAAAGTGCACCATGGGATAGGCCACCCACAACTTCCTATTCATTGGATTCATCAAAATTGATATATCTGCTTCGGTTCAAAAAATAAAAGGGGGGGACAGACTTATGGACCACCCTGTATAAAGAATGACCTAGTTCTTTGACCTTGGTCTTTTTTTTATCTAGTTTTTCGCTGAAGAAGACGACGACGTCATTGAAATGCCATATGGACATTAAATAATGTTGTAGAAATAGTGGTTTCTTTATTTATTTTATACAGTTTATTATTTTCCACAGTTTCTGGCAATTTGGATTTGTACATTTAATGAGTCGTATGGATCAATGACATGAAAATAATTGTAAATGTTGAGGATGATATGGTTTTCATTTGGGTGAGAGGATTTCCTGAAAATTTCTGAGATGACAAAGTGGTATCCATCTTCACCAATAAATGAAAAAAATATGGCATGAGAGAATCACTTCTTCTTCTTCTACTCGGCCCGCATCTCCTTAGAATTGGGAGACTAAGGAGCTGATGGGTCGGGTGGAGTTTCTCACTTTACTTGAATATTAGAACGGAGATGGGCATTCAGTTAGAGGGCCCTGTATTCTATTGTAAAGACCAGAACTTTTTAGATAGCTACACAGCAGTCGAATTATCAGGCGCTTGAGTCGAGATGGTGAAGGAGAGGCAATGAGTATATTCTCCAAGGAAACTTCCATTTTATTTTTTATAAGGCTGCATATCAGTGGCTCCCTCTGACGTCGGAAAAGGGGGCAATGTAAAAGGATGTGTTCTACAGATTCGGCTGTCCCACATTCACATAGATCAGATGTTGTCAGTTTCAATTTATATAGTAAATTTTTCAGGAGTACGTGCCTGCTTCTGAGTCTGAAAAGAATTGATTTTTGGAAAAAGGTGAGCCACCTGGGGGAGATCACCTTGTTCAATCTGATGTCAGGAATAAGATCCTGTAGTGTTTTTTTTTTCGATTCAAGACTCCATTGTTGATTCCAGAGTTCTTTAGTTTCCTTGTGATCATAAGCTCCAAAGGTTGACAAGTCCACTTGAGATAAATTAGGAGGAGTCTTCCCGCTTCTTCCCCAGTTAGCTAGTTTGTCAGCTAATTCGTTTCCTTGGATACCTTTATGACCGGGAATCCACAAAAACTGAATGCAGAATTCCTTGTTAAAAAGCGTATGTAGTAAGTCGATAACATATCCAAGAATATTATTATAATGCAACTGACATTTCCTTAGAGCAGACTGATAGAGAGGATGACACTTTTTGAGTCAGTAAGAATTAAGTAAGAGTCCAATGGGAGAAAAGCAATCCTTGATAGAGCACTGTAAGCTGCATTTAGCTCAAGTTGATAGGAACTAGTGGCAAGCTTAATTTTCTGTGAAATAACATACCTGCCCTTCAGATATATGCCAATGCCACCGGCGAGGCTTTGTGGGGATAGTTAGGCATTAGTGAAGCCATATCGATTGTTAGGAAATTCAGTTTTCAAATAGTCCGCAAATATTAGGGAAAATTGATTTGAAGGTGGAATCGTAGTCAGCCAATTGGGGGTGAAAGAAGGTAGTTCAGAGGGGAATTGCTCCTAAATATTTGTTAGCAGAGTCGGATCACAGATTTTTAGGTGACCACAACTGAATCTGATAAGAATTTGAGATATTAGCTGACGAAGTCTGTTAAGAATTTTTACGTATTTTACTTATTTTCTGTTTTTATCACTGCGTGGCATTACTTGTTCTTCCCTCTTCTTATTGTACTACTCAATGAATCAACATCGTTTGTTTTTTGCTCTCGTACAATTCGTGTGAAATTCCGTCGTTTCTTTCGCCAAATACAACTCAATGAGCTCATGAATCGCAAGTATACACTTCCTTAATTTTGTCATCATAAATAACATAAACATTTTTGGTCCTTCAAGCCGAATTATATTTGCAACTGTCAAAGTTATTTCTCTCGAGTGCTTTTGTTCTCATGAGCTCAGTTGATGATTGCTCCCTGTCCTTCGAACTGTTGGATGTGTGTTTTTACTGAGAAGACGTCGTGATGTTTCTTTCCTCCACTTCAGTGTACTGATTGTTCTTCGTGTCTGTGACTGATTTCTCGCCGCTCCATGCTGTCGTTTGCACATCACTGATTCGTCTTCCCGACATCGTTTTGCTTTTCCCGTCATTCCGCCATCTTGTTTCTACGCATTCTCCTCCTGCTTTGATCTTGCTGACTTCAACAAACACAGTGGATCCTAAAAGAAAACGCGCTTCCATCAAAGCTATGCTAACTCGTTTCGAATCCTATGTTCGAGCACTTTCATCTGCAAATCCTTCTGCGCCATTGAATGACCGTGATGCTGCTCTATTACGTGAACGGCTGCTCAACGTAAAACCATTACTCGCTTCGTTTCATGAGATTCAACTAGAGATCGACGCAAATGAAACAAGCGACGACTCTGAATCTGCAGAATTTGAAGGTAAGTACTTTAACATAATTCGTGTGAAATGCCGTCGTATCTTTCGCCAAATACAACTCAATGAGCTCATGAATCGCAAGTATACACTTCCTTAAGTTTGTCATCATAAATAACATAAACATTTTTGGTCCTTTGAGCCGGATTATATTTGCAACTGTCAAAGTTATTTCTCTCCCCCAATATCCAATGAGGCATTTAATACACTTTTAAAGGCTAATCAAATTACAAGCACTCCTGGGAATCTTTCCATATTATACCTAAATATCAGGAGCATAACTGCTAATTTCGATACCTTTATCTTGACTTTAGATAACATGGATTTCACACCTAAACTTATTATTTTAACTGAAACCTGGGCGTACAACCATGACGAGATTCCACCAATTCCTGGTTATAATTGCCACTCTATTGGTCGGTCTAACAAACGTGGGGGTGGAGTTTGCCTGTATCTGTGCAGGTCTTATATATCTTATATAATCCCACATTATACGACTGTTAACGGAGATTACGAGATACTGACAGTTTGTATGAATCAGAAATATCAGAAAAATCTATCGACCGCCATCAGGACATTTCTCATCCTTCGGTTCCTTTAACGCCACGCTATTTTCCGACCCACAATTTTTCGGCAAATTCATTATCTTTATTGGAGATTTCAACGTTGATTTTAGTCATCCTTTTTCTTCCTTAAATTTACTTCTAGATACCATTGCACAATCAGGACTAATTGTGGCGTCTTCCTCTTTCTCCGACTATTCTCAGCAGCACGGCTCTTATTTGGCAATTGACATGTGCTTTACTAACTTAGATATTCCGTTACTTAGTAAAAAATTAGACATCGCATCAGCGACCATTTTCCATTGTTACTAATCTTCAATAAATCTTCTAATGTCTTACAGCAACCCCAACCACCTTCTCACCATCGTATCGTTATGCCACACCGAATCACAGTGTTTGAATCATATCTGTTGTTAACTGACTGGGACTCATTGTTACCTGATATCACTGACATTAATTATTTATTTTCTTTATTTCTCACGCATTTTCAAATCGGTTATGACCGTTACTTCTCTCCTATTGTTCACTACAAGAACACTGGATCTAGAACTATAAATAAACCTTGAGTAACTCCACGTATCTTGCTATTAATTAAACAGAAAAATAAACTTTACGTTAATTCAAGACGTTATCCTACTCCTACTTTGCTTAGGGTTTTTAAAAATCATTCCAATTTATTAAAGAATGTTATTAATAATGCCAAACGGTATTACTATAACAACTTATTCAGGCAATTGTGTTCTAGTAGAGACAAATGGAATACAGTTAAAAAATTAAAGACCGGCTCAAAGGTCTACACCAATCCTTTTTCCAGCTGTGGACAAATTAACAGGTCAATGCTTACTGACTTTTTACACGTTTTACTTCCTTCCACGGATGTTCCTGCCACATCAATTTCATCTAATCGCCATTATCCATATGATATACCCTCTGACCCTCCAGCTTTTTTTACCATTCCAACTTCAACAAATGAAGTATTTGAGGTTACATATCATCTCAAATCAACCTCAATACCAAACTTGCTGGGCTTCCGATCTGATATTATTATTGTAGTCAGACGCGCTATCGCCCCAGCAATATCTCGCCTATTTAATCAATCTATAAGCACTGGTTCATATCCGACTGCACTTAAGTTAGCACGTATAGCACCAGTCTTTAAAAAAGGTGATCCGAAACAATATTTGAATTATTGACCCATTTCTTCACTGCCCATGTTTGCGAAAGTATTTGAGAAACTTTTTTATGTTCGACTTTCACAGTTCATTTTTTCCAATGGACTAATCAATATATCCCAACACGGTTTCGTCCCTAATCATAGCATTGAAACGGCTTGTTTTTGGCTTACTGAGTTTGTCTCTGAGGAAATGTCCGCCAATAAATTCGTAATAGGTATTTTCATAGATTACACCAAAGCTTTCGACAATATTCCTATACCCTTGCTATTGTATAAATTATCCACTTTTTATAACATCCACAGCCCTCCCCTTCAGTGGCTCTCTGATCTCCTATCAGACAGACAATACTATCTTGCGTGCTCTGGTTTTTCATCTGAGTTAATCGTTAGGAATCGGGGATGTTGTGTGATGAGATTTTTCAACGTACAAGGTAAGGTAAATTAAGTAAAGGTTTAATTACCATAGGAATAAATGTAATACATAAGAGGGAGAGAGAAAAACATAACATGGTGGTTACAATGAAGGATGATATCGAGTCTGTGTTGAGAGTATAACGGTCGCAAGGCAACAAGGGAAAAGATTAGGTGCGCCGTCTGGTGGCAACACGATACATTACAGGGGAGACCCTCAGGGTTCTATACTCTCTCCACTTTTGTTTAATTTGTTCATAAATGACCTTCCAACCCACTCTCCGATACTTTTTCCATCCTCTATGCAGATGATGCAACTTTTTTGTTTTCCAGCCCTAATTTAAACCAGCTTCTTTTATATGTTAACAACACACTTAATACTTTAAAGCTATGGAACAACTTCAATTCTTTACCTGTTAATACGGAGAAAACCAGTGCCATGTTTTTTTACCAACACAATAAACGTAATATTCCCGCTTTACCACCAATCCTATATGATAAGAATGTCATCACTACGGTGAAATCGTTCAAATACTTGGGACTGTTAATAACTCAGAACCTCAATTGGAATTTGCATACTGAAGTGTTAGCCACGAAACTGAATAAGAGACTAGGGCTGATCTCCAGGCTACACTATTTGCCTAGTAATATACTCCTATTGCTTTATTTTACTTTGATACACTCTACTTTATGCTACGGTATAATTTTCTGGGGTTCAACCACCTCTTATAACCTTACAAGACTTTTAAAACTTCAAAAACGATTTTTGAGGCTACTGACTAAAACACCGAAAACCGTTTCTATTTCACACTTATTTCCATCCTTTCATATTTTTACAATTTATCAGATTTATTGGTTACAATTAGCTTCATTTATTTATAAAATGTTAAATGGGACTCTAAAGGTATCCCCTGTTCTTGTAATCAGAACTAATCGTGATAACCACACGTATTCTACCAGACAAACCGGGAATATCCGCCTTCCTTTTGAAAAGCTCGAATATCGTCATAAGAGCGTATCTTATAGTGGCTTAAAGATCTGGTCGCAATTACCACTAGAAATACGTTCACAGCCAACTTATTGCGTTTTCAGAAGGCTGCTAAAGCAATTTATTTTATTGCAATCTAGTTGCTAAATAATAATCTTGGTAAATATTATAGCACCCCTACTTCATATATTTATTTTTATTATAATACTAATTTTAGCCAACATATTTTAAGTTAAGTTATCAACTACCGTTACTAACGCTATTATCATTATATATAAGTATAACCAAAATAACATGAAAAATTCTAATTCATTAATATTATCAATACGGTAATAGTTTTTTATGTTTTATTTTTAAAAGTTTGCTACTTGGGTCTTTTTATGACTGTTTTGACTTTTAGTTATATGGAGTACGATGTCCCCAAGACTAATTGGCAGAGAAAAACATATATTTGTTAACTACTTGTGTTGCTATTATACATTTGGTTTTTATGCTTGTATCACCATCTGTTTTTGTTTTTGTTTTTATTGGTAATAATTGTTATCACTACTAACCCCGATTTTTTTCTTTCTTGTATACATTTACGTATGTACATTAATTTGTTCAAATGTAGTGCCCACTGGGACTTAACTCGTCGGTCTAAGACCATACCAGTCCCAGTAGGGCACATCTTTTATACTTGTATTTAACTAACTAACAAATCAAATTAAATAAGTTAAATAAATAAATAATTATTGATGCTGATAGTTTAAGTAGAAGCATGCCTTGCCCAACCTCCTCCTCCAGTTCTGTAAGTTCGCATGGCAGCTCACGCCACTCTCATTCATCATCTAATTTGATTAAGTTGCCTACTATTAAACTACCAGAATTTAGTGGAAAGTTTGAAGACTGGCTGAACTTTAAAGACTTACTTACGAGTCTCATTCATGAAAATGACGAACTCAGCAATATACAAAAATTTCATTATCTGCATGCCTCGTTGTCTGGCAGAGCTGCAGATGTTGTTAAGAATCTCACTTTCACTGGTAACAACTACATTATTGCTTGGGACAGTCTTCATGAGCGCTATGACAATCAAAAAATACTAATTCATAACCTTACGAAGGCCATCTTTGATCTAGACCCCATTCCCAAAGAATCCTCTGCAAGACTACGCACCTTGATTGATTCTGCCAAGAAAAATCTTCAATCTCTGGATTCTTTGATCAATAAAGAGCATCAGAGAGATTCATTCGGTGTCTATCTTATCAACTCCAAATTAGATAACTCAACTGTAAAAGAATTTGAAAACAAGACTGCTACTTCTGATCCAACTTCATTCGATGATCTCATTAAATTTCTAGAAAACAAGGCCTCTTTATTGGAAACTCTAGAACAAAGACATGCTAAACCCATAAATGAGTGATCTGCCATGTCAAGAAGTTTTGTCTCGACGTCGTCCTCCTGTCTGGTCTGCAATAAAGATAATAACTTATACTCCTGTTCCATTTTCAAATCTGTGCCTGTCAAGGAACGTTTTGCTAAAGTAAAGAATTTAAGATGCTGCATAAATTGCCTTTCTAAAGGTCACTTCTCTATGAACTGTAGCTCTAAACACAGCTGCAATAAGTGCAAAGCCAGACGACATACTCTTTTACATCTTGATCCCATAACCACCCCCGAGAAGTCAGTTGTTGAAAATGATACAGTCACCCTTTCGGCGTTGTCCTCTTCCGAACAATGTGCTCTTCTCTCCACTGCTGTTGTGAATGTTGTTGATAATCAAGGTCAAATTCATCAAGCAAGAGCCCTACTTGATTATGGTAGCACTTCATTGTTTGTAACTTCTTCCCTGTATAAGAAGCTCCAGCTGCCTCAAACTCCAGTCAACATCCAAGTCCACGGCATCGCCGATTCTACTACCAGTGTCCATTGTCGTTGTGAAACTCTTTTGCATTCTTGAGTATCCAATTATCACCTGAAATCTCAGTGTTTGGTTGTTCCTCAGATTACTGGTCATCTGCCCAATACACCAATTGATCTTGCTAACATAAACATTCCTCATGGCCTTCAGGTTAGATGGCTGATCCTCACTTCAATGTCCCTGGAGAAATCGACATTCTTCTTGGAGTAAATTCATTCTCGCATATTGTTCTCACTCAGCGCATTCCACTTGGACCCAGAATGCCTATTCTGCAAGCTTCTCATTTTGGATGGATTGTAGCTGGTTCGTTTCCTTGCAATACTCCCCAAGACATCCGTTGTAATTTTAGTCACAGCTCTGTTAGCATTCAAGAGCAATTGGAGAATTTCTGGAAAATGGAAGAAATCGATATCCCTAAGCTCTGCACCTTGGAAGAAGAAGAGAGTGAATCTCACTTCAAGAGCCACACCAAGCGTGATTCTAGTGGTCAATTTATTGTCAGTATTCCTCTTAATAAGGCTCCAGAAGAATTAGGTGATTCTTACGAAATAGCTGAAAAATCTCTTCTAAATCTTGAATTAAAATTTGCTTCCAACACTGTCTTGCATCAGCATTATGCACAGTTCATGCAAGAATATTAAGACTTGGGCCACATGTCTGTTTGTGATCCTGCACCTTCTGAGATTTCCTGCTTTTTACCTCATCATGGCGTTCTCAAAGAAGATAGCCTACCCACAAAGCTTTGTGTTGTTTTCAATGCTTCTGCTCCCACTACATCTGGTGAATCGTTTAACTCCTTACAATTGGTCGGCCCTACCATTCAACAGGATCTGTTCAGTGTTTTAATCTGATTTCGCAAACATGTCTACGCCTTCTCAGCCGATATAGAAAAGATGTATCGCCAAGTTTTGATTGATAAGTCTCAAAGACCCTTGCAGCGCATCTTAAGGAGACCTGATCCAAATGATGTCATCACTGTTACTTATGGTACCGCTTCCGCAAGCTTCTTAGCAATTCGATGTTTGTTTGACCTGGGTATTGAATGCGCAAAATCCCTTCCTGAGGTCTCTTGAATCATAAAAGCTGATTTCTACGTTGATGATTTCTAAAAGGTACTTCACAAACTGGTTGCTTCAACTTACGAAAAAAGATCTCGAACGAGCCTCTAATTCTTTCAGACTTCATGGACTTCGACATTTACCCTAACCTAGTTGATATTGGCTCGAATGATAGCACAAAGACGCTGGGACTGCATTGGTCGCCACTTGATGATAAGTTGACATTCTCTGTTTCTCTTACCTCTCCAAAGACATGCTATCGTGTCCGACATCTCACAGATTTTCGACCCTCTTGGCTTGCTAAGCCCATGCACTATTATGGCCAAGATGATGTTGCAAGCGCTTTGGTTAGAGAAACTTTCATGGGACGATAATATTCCTTGCTCCTTGTCCACTCAATGGTTGAACCTGAAAGATGATTTTCCTGCCCTAAATGAAGTTGCCTTCCCCAGACGTATCATCTGTGATGAGCCGAAAAGTATACAGCTTCATGCCTTCTCTGATGCGTCTATCAAGGCCTATGGCGCCTGAATCTGTGTACGCTCTGTTGATCAAAACGGTGCTATCTTCTCAAATTTATTGTGTTCAAAAGCCAAAGTGGCTCCTCTGAAGTCTATATCCATTCCCAAACAAGAACTTTGTGGTGCTCTCACTCTCGCCTGCTTAGCCCAGCAGGTTACTTCTGCACTCCAAATTACATTTGATCAGTGCTTCTTCTGGACTGACTCCACTATTGTACTTGGTTGGTTAAAAATGCATCCAAATCGTTTACACAGGTTTGTCGCCAATTGTATATCTGAGATCCAGACACTCTCCAAGAATTCTGTGTGAAACCACGTCTCCAGTGGAAATAATCCTGCTGACATCCTCTCAAGAGGGGTCTCTCCTACTGCGCTGAAGGATTCTGCCTTGTGGTTTCATGGATCACCGTGGCTCTCTCTAGAAGAATCTTCCTGGCCAACTCTCCAAATGCCTTCCATACCACATGATCTTCCAGAAGTAAAAAGGTTAGATGTAATATCTGCCACTGCTTCATGTTCTTCATTTCCGTTTTCAAGATTCTCAGATTTTGATCATCTAAATTGCATCGTTGCCCTTATATTGCATTTCAAGAACAATTGTCTATGTCCTAAGGATGCCCGAATGTATGGTCCTCTTACACCTTCTGAAATTGAGCATGCCTTTCTGACTCTTGTTAGACTTTCTCAAAACCACTCTTTACCTGATGCGATTAAAATTTGTCAAACTCACGATCCTCGATCACGTTCGAAGCTACCCTCCTTGTCCTTGTTTTTAGACTCTGATGGCCTGCTTCAGGTTGGAGGTAGATTGCTTAATTCTGATTATTTGTTTAATAAGAAATTTCCCCTCCTCATCTCTGGGAAGCATCCGCTGGCTAGACTGTTAATCACCTCAGAACATCGTCTTCTGCATGCTGGTCCTCAACTACTTTTTTCATCACTGCAATTCCAACTTGATGCTGGGCTCCCTTGTGCTCATCAAGAACGATCTCCAACCACCTGTCTATTGGAAGCTCGGCCGTATCACCCAACTTCATCCTGGCAGAGATGGCATCCCTCGTGTAGCCACCATCCGCACCTCTACCGGACTTTTGAAAGGATCTTTCTCTAAGAGTTGTCCCTTACCCAACGAATGTTAATGTTCTTTATTTGTTTTATTGTGTGACGTTCCGTTTTAAAGAAAGTCACGTGTGTTCGGCGGAAGAAAGGAAGAATTTAATAGGGGATGGGTATGTTTTGTTGTAATCGTAGTGTTTGTGTTTATGCTAAAGCATCTGTTATATCGTTACATCTGTTTTGTATCGGGACTTTGATTTATTATAGGAATTTATGTTTATTAGCATTATTGTTGGGCAGTAATTGTAGAGAGGCTCTGTTAACGATCGTAAGCAGCCCCTTGTTGGAGTGGTAATTGTTGGCAGTTTTTCTGAGAAAAGATCATCTCAGCCTCCAACAAGGGATTGTTGCGATCGTGTTCAGAGGAGCGTGGTGATGTCTTTTGCGTATTGTTGGTTATTATTTTATGTTGTTTTTTTTTCTAAAAAATTTTTCCTTTGAAGAAGAGATGTTTTTCAGCTGCGCTCACGTTCTTTTTGAGTCAATATGGTTAAATCTTACTTAAGCCAAGAGATACAAGGAACTGTATGTAAGATGTGTTGATTTGTACATACATAAAGGAATAATGTTCATATTTTTTTTGTTTAAAAACGATGTCACCATTTATTTGTACTATTTTATGAGCGTTTCGAACGTGATTAGCCAGTCAGATGATCTGCAGAAATAAGAAGTTTGAAATGGAACGATCAATGCGGAAGCACTTCTCATATTGGAATCTGGGAATTGTAAAGGCTAAACGGGTGGTATGCAAGAGTTCAAAAAGTGGAAATAGTGTACATTGCAGTGATGGAGTTGGTGAGTGACTTTTGATTTACTTTCCTACGCGATGGCGGGTGATTCGAACTCATTTAAAGTTAAAAATATAAACAGCGGTGGCAACGGTCCTCCCGCCTAGGGCACTGACTGAAAATTTTAACTAACGTCGACGTTGCAATCAAGTACGTGGGAAGCAAACGTCATTACTGTGATCTGATTGTTAGCCCAGAATATGCTGTAAAAAGGGAATGTTATACTATTCGCGGGCAACTGTAAATTTATAAAATTTATTATTTAGTAGTCTGGTTAGCACCCTACTCATATTATTATCAACTTAGCATTTATTAAGGGGTCCGGTTTACAGTACAGCAAAGATAACGAGTACCTCCTTAAGTACATACTCGTTGACACAATTAAGATTCAATGAGTATTATAGAGACTCAAGGCCTAGTTCTTACCGACGTATCAGCATTCAAACTTACCCACCAAGAGTGGGTTACGGTTCCCCCCTAGTCTGCTAATTAAAGGAGGCAACCAGCGTATGTGGGCGTGAAAGTTTGCTAGGAATACTTGATACGGGGGTATAGGGTGAATGCAAGCATTCCGCAGCTGAGCCAAAATTCTAAATGCTCACTGTAGCGACACCAGAGGGCAATAATTCCCTTATGCAGGTACTGACAATAATAGAAGATTAGGTGTGCTGATATTGAAGTCCCCGAGCAAGCAATGTATAGTAGTCCTGTAATGTATATTGATATTGTTTAAGAACGAAATGTATTTAGTTAGTAGGTAGTAGTGACAAGGGCCCTTAGTCAATTTAATTCCATAGATAAAGAAATAAGATAAACAGGTTATGTAAATGAGATACTGTATCAAAAGTTATGGCAAATAAATGTGTTATGAAACAAAACATCGCAGTACCAGGTTTTCTTCAATAAGTTTGGTCCCGAACCCTAGCGGCCCTCACCCGCCTCTTGTTAGTCGATAGCTTCAGTGAAAATTTACCCTTTTTCGGGGGTGGGGGCACGCAACAATTGCATTTTTTGCCACGTTTTGAAAGTCAAGTCTTTCAAGGCGGGGGCTATTATGTTAAGGATTTTTACGTATTTTGCTTATTTTCTGTTGTTGTCACTGTGTGGCGTTACTTGTTCTTCCCTCTTCTTATTGTACTACTCAATGAATACCGTAAACATCGTTTGTTTTTTACTCTCATACAATTCGTGTGAAATGCCGTCATTTCTTTTGCCAAATACAACTCTATGAGCTCATGAATCGCGTAAGTACACTATATGATCAAAGGAGTTGGGACACCTGTTGCTCTACCGTAAAGCTGCAAAAAGCTTCAATCAGTAGTGTGTAGGACCACCCCGAGCTGCTGTCACTGCTTCCACCCAAATGGCATACTGTCCACAAGTTTACGGTATGTGTCCACAGGTATTGACCTCCATTCCTCGAGGAGTATCGTGGTCAGTTCTTGGACAGATGTAGGGCAAACCATCCTGGATCTCACATGTCGTTCCAATTCGTCCCAAAGTTGTTCAATGGGGTTGAGATCAGGACTCTGGGTGGACCAATCCAGTTCTTCAACCCGCATCTCGTCAAACCAGTCGGTTATGGATCTTGCTTTGTGGCAAGGCGCATTGTCGTGCTGGAAGAGGAACGGCCCGTCACCAAAGTGTTCCCACAACGCTGGAAGTGCCCCGTTATCCAGAATGGTCTTGTAGCCATCAGCATTGAGGTTTCCGTCCACCTTGATGAGCGGGCCCAGTCCAGTCCAGGAGAAATACCCCAGGTGTTCACAGGGGTGTCCCAACTCCTTTGATCATGTAGTGTATACACTTCCTTAAGTTTGTCATCATAAGTAACATAAAGTCTATTTGATTTCAAAACCTGTCTACTGTTTTCAGTCAGGGTTAAACTGCTCTTATGATAATTGGAAACTTGGCAGTAAGAAAAAATTAGCTTTGCAGTTTTCTCTTCCCATCTAAGTGGGGAGGGGGGGGAGAACGATGTTTGCTTCAATGTACAAGAGTGGGCACGGAAAGGAGAGCGTAGCATGCAAACTATGTCTATGTTTTTCTGTTTTAAGCAGCGAATCCAACACTTTGTTTGAAGCGAGAAGCAACAAGATTGCAGAAAGATCAGTTGAGGTCACCAGAGAATTGATGAGCGTAGAGACCTCGCTCCACGGAGGGCCTCACTTAGCTTTCATAATTAACTTTGCCCGGGCTAGATTTTTTTAGAAGTTTTGCCTTTAACTTCAGAAACATGAGTTCACCAGTTTAACTTGTCGTCTAGAGAAACCCCAAGATGAGTATGTCTACACGGGAGTTTACTTCCCTGCAAAAAGATCGATAATAGAGGAGGAGGACATGGCTTTGGGATGCACATAACAGATTTTTCCGATGAAAAATTTGTGGTTTTTTAGTCCCTAGTCCACAAGTTTATCACAAACGTCTTAATGTTTAGTTCTGATGTCAGGGATGGAATTACTAGCGTACCAAAAGGCCAGATCATCAGCAAAAATACTTATTCCAATTCCTCTGGGCACATCAAGAAAAATACCACTGATAAATACATTAAATAGCGAGGGGCTAAGTATCGATCCCTGACATAGGGAGGTCCATGCAGTCCCACCTGAGTATTTCATAGCCACTTTTCTTTAAAAAGGAGGAAATCCATAGAACCAGCCTATTTGGAATATTAGCATCGATCATTTTATCTATTAGTGTGGAATGTGAGATTGAGTCGAAGGCTTTTGTGATGTCCAAAAAAATGATACCAATGGTTTCTCCCTTTTCTTTAGGCATAAAGATATCGTCGATTAGGTTGATGATTCGGAAAAGATGATTTTTGCCTTTGCGAAAACCATAGGAAAAGTCCAGCAAGAGCTTGTTAATTTCTAGAAATTGTTGCATCTTATTGTTTATCATGCGCTCAACTACCTTTATTAAGCAAGAGGTTAATGCAATTGACCTTTATCCCCTGTATTGTGATTGGTTGCCACTAAACGTCACTGATTTTTTTACAAAATGCAAATGGCGGATACTGGACGTATTAACGGCATTTGTTGACTGTATCGTAAGTGAAAGTTTTAATTGTTGTTGTTCAAAATTTTTATTGCTATGGTTAAATATTGTTGTATTCCCAATTGTCAGAGTGAGGAGAAAGAAATAAACATCATTAGAAAATAATTTTATAGGTAATTTAGAAATGACTATGAAATTAAAATTATGAAAGGTTATCAGCAAACATTTAAATCATTATATTTTGCAAATTTCAGGTTAATAATGTATGTTAAATTAATAAAGATAATAATAAAAATCTTTAAAATAGTAAAACCTACGGAAGATGTAAAAAAATGGATTTTACTCAAATTACAAATGCTTACAATACGACCAAGGGACGCCATCTTTTATGTGGTCACATGGGTAGTCAAGGCTACGAAGGCTAAGAAAGTTTGTGAGAACGAGAGTTTATGATAAAGGTTAATTGGTCGGTAACTTGATGGGGAGTCTGAAGGCTTCCCTGGCTTCAGAATGGGGTGGATGATGGCATTTTTCCAATTCGGTGGAATGTTTCCGGTAGTCCAAGAGAGATAATTGAGCGGAGTAACAGCGACAGTTGACTAGAGTTAAGTTTATGAAAAATTGGGTTGACGAGGTTGTCAGGCCCTGGCACTGTATGTTTGGTTCTGAATGCTGAAAGAAGAGCAGTAACTGAAAAAGGCTTCTCCCGCGGCGAGAGAGAAGTTTTGGAGCAGTGAATAGCATGCAGGTGTTTTGGCCAGGGATGCTCATTTACTGGCTTGGGTCCAGTCGAAAATAAAAGAATGGCTTTTGCCAATCCACCAGGTTCAAGAATAGATCCGTCATAATCCTTGATAAGAGGGATGGGGGAGCGAGGGCGCTTTTGAAAAATTGTGAGGACTTTTCCAAACATTTCCCAGTTTTTCTCTCTCTATAAGGTTCCTCCAGTATGATCTTCTACAGCTCTTTAAGAATCTCTTACATTTTGCCTTAGTTTTCTTTAATTCCAACCAACAGTTATCACATCTGCATTTTAGGTATTCCCTTTTCGCCTTGTTTATAACCTGGATAGCATTTTCACAATCATAATTTCATCAAGGTCTACGAATAGATTTGGTTTGCAGTTTTGAACTTTTTAATTTGAAAAGATTGCAGGAGTTCTATAAGGTCCAAATTCCAAGAGGCGAAACTGTCATATAGCAGGGGATCTTGAGTTGGGGGAAAAGTGGGAGTTTTCGAAGCATGAGAAGATCTAGATGGAGATGGAGCTTTACTAAATGTAAGAGAGGTTCAGGTTTACAAATGTTCGGCCTTTGTATAGTAAGGCGAATAGGAAGATGATCACTTCCGAATGAACCCGGCACTATTTCAAGATACGTTTGGAAGGGACAATCAGAAGAAAGGAAAGCTAAGTCCAGATTTGTGGAGGACCACTCCGGACTAGCTGGAAAATATGTATGAGTTATAAAGGATTTCATAATTGTATTGGACGCACATGTCTTCCAAATATCGACTGTTTAGATTATATCCCTTGCATCCCCAGGCGGAGCTCTTTGCATTAAAATCGCCCATTGCGATAAAAGGCTTGGATAGAGAACTTTATTAAATTGATCCAATCAGTTCTTTTCAAATAGCCAGGGATGTAGATATTATACAGGGTGTCTCAGAATTCACTGTACAAACTTCCAGGGGAGTTAGTATGGGTGATTCTAAGCAAAAAAGTTCATATGAACATGGGTCCGAATTTGAACGATAACTGAGATATGAACAGAAAAATGCCGCCACCAAGATAAACAAGTTAATAACTCAGGTTCTGTAAAGCCTAGATTAATGAAATTTGGGGGAATAACAGGGTACATAAGACTGTATACTGTTAAAATTTGATCGAATTCTAACAAGAAGTTTCCGAGTTACTCATTTAACATCATAACACTTGCTCACTTGTGAGTACTAACTAGCACTTGTTACAATTTTGACTGTGTAACTCGCAGACTTCTTGTTGGAATTCAATCAAATTTTAACGGTATACACAGTCTTATGTACCTTGTTATTACCCTAAATTTCATTAATCTAGGCTTTACAGAACCTGAGTTGTTGATCTTGGTGGCGGCATTTTTATTTCTGTTCATATCTCAGTTATCGTTCAAATTCGGACGCATGTTCATATGAACTTTTTTGCTTAGAATCGCCCATACTAACTCCCCTAAAAGTTTGTACAATGAATTCTGAGACACCCTGTATAAATGAAGCCAAGTTCCACTTAAATAAACAACAGTGTCTATGATAGCCACTTCACCACAATTTGTCGAGTTAATAAAGTGTGGTATCTTGTGATTTATCGAGGCAAGGATACCCCCCCCCCCCCCCATGCTTAGCCCTACTGTTTATATATGTGATAGGAGTTGCGAAAATTAATAGAATGGTCTGGGTTTAAAAATGTTTTGCATAAAAAAATTTTCGATTCTTTTTGAAGTAAAATTACATCTTCCCAATTAGACATCAGTCCCCTGACATTCCAATGAAGAATGTCAACATAATTCATTATCTTTTGACGTAACGAAAAGAAGAAATGTGTGGCTTATTAAAATATATCTAATTATATTGTGAATTAATACATCCAATTATATTGAGAAAAAGCCTTTGATTATATTAATCCTGGTCTTGGCACCATTGTGACGTAACGAAAAGGAGAAAAATGTGTCTTAATTATTTTTATATTAGTTAGTGAGTCACACTCCTCGTTACATACTTCAGTTATTATCATTTCTACACATTACTCTATAAATAATTTCATGATTGTATAGTGGTTTTATTGTTGCTAATTCTCACTCCTAATTACGTACCTTAATTTATGTGTCACTTACCCCAATTCCCTTAAGATTATCATTAATAATTGCATAAATAAATTGATCCATTTCCCTAGTATTATGTAAATTAGGTAGAGCTTGATTTACTAATGACTCAACAAACTTTATTAATATTAAACTTATAATATTTATTTAAATTTAAAATGAATTTAGTCTCCTTATAATGGGGAAAATCGTGAAATAATAAAAACAAAATTAAAATTAAAGTCACCAATCTTGAAGAAACTTGGGAGATGAAAGAAAACTCAAGGATGTAGTCTATTGAAGATGTTGTTGATGGTAGAAATAAAACCAGTCTATTGAGGATGTAGATGAAGTTCTTGTGCAGATAATGTTGATAGGGGAAAACGATAATCTTGAAGTACAGATGAAATTTTGAAGGGTTGATCCAAATTTTTGGGATAAATTTCATATAAAAACGTTTTCGAGAATTTTTTTCTCATTATCAGTTGATTAAATATTTGAATGTTGAAAACAGTTGAAATAAGAATTTAACAATTGATATAAAGGTGATGAAGCTAAGTTGATTGTAATTGTTGGTTATGATTGTTGGCTATTGTATATTAGGGTGATTGTTGTTAAAAAGTAGTGTCCATTTATTGTTTATTTCTATTGATGGTTTGGCTAAATTTTTGTTATTTGTAATGATATTTATTGTTTCTTTAATTAATCTTTTTTTAATTTTCTTCTTTTCCAATGATTTTTGTGTTATTCCAATCTGGTGTGTGGTTTTCTTTGATACAATGATTTACTAAATGGTTGTTTTTGTCTTTGTGGCGAAGTACTCTTTCATGTTCTTTTAATCTTATTTCTAATTGTCGTTTAATTTGACCTGTGTAGATATGTTCACAATTTTTACATGGTATTTGATAAATTATATTTCTAGTGTTTTTATTTTTATTGATAAATTATCCTCAATAGACTGGTTTTATTTCTACCATCAACAACATCTTCAATAGACTACATCCTTGAGTTTTCTTTCATCTCCCAAGTTTCTTCAAGATTGGTGACTTTAATTTTAATTTTGTTTTTATTATGTCACGATTTTCCCCATTATAAGGAGACTAAATTCATTTTAAATTTAAATCAATAATTTATAATATTTATTGAATAATTTCTTAATAAATATCTACTTAAGGCAAATTTCCATTATATTTCAGATATAAGTTAAATTCAGCTGCAAATTAATAAGTGGATCGTAATAAACAAAAATTGCAACATAAAAGACTATATTTTTGATTTTAATTTCTGACCCATCTGCTACGATGATAACAAAAAAAGATTTCAGGCTAATGAGATAAGACAAAATATCGATTACAAAACTCTCTTGGAAATATTAACTTAGTACTATACGTCCCTTTTTCTTTCCTTCTTTTCTAGTCTTAATCATGTTACACACTCTAGAGCTCTCTTAATACTTCCATCTTATCGTTCTATAAAACTTCAATTCGTGATCACTATGCTAGCAGGCCTGCTTAAATGTACAGTACTTAACTGTATTATGCACACTACACCACAAGTGATGCTGATTTTGATGTCTCATTGACTGGCTAAGTAGTCGCTCGGATCCGCCTCGTCCCTTGTTCAGAGCTTACGCCTTGAATCTGGTCCGGGGTTTAGGGCTCACTCGCACCGTCTGCTTCGCCAGCGTCTGAGAGGACAGTGCTCTACAGCTCGTGATACGGTTTGGCCTGTCATCCATATGACTTACTCCAACAGCCCGGCCACGGAGGTCCGTACCCTGAAGACAACACAGGTTGGACGCGTGCCGTCTGTCACCCCAGCGCTTAAGGTGCTCTGTCCTTCCCTGGCATTGTATACAGATGGTCCCTGGTCCCCTGTTGCCAAACTGCATGCTTACCGCCAGCTACTGCTTCGCCCGCTGCTGCTCGTCAAGAAGGGCTGTCTCCTAGTCCTTGGCATGAACTAAATCGTCGGCTAGTTCCAGGTCGCTCTCTCGGAACTCTTTCTCTTATTCAGGTTTATTACCTTCTACATCTTCTCCCGTTGAAATCTTTCATCTCCCATCTGATTTATCTAAACACACACACACACACACACACACACACTTCTCTTCTTGTCGCTGTCTTTGTCATCTTTGTCTATTCATTTACTAAGGAACTCTCTTTTTCTTCCACTTTCTTTTTATTGGTTCACACGTTTTGATTTCTTGGAATTCCACTGCTGAGGGTCGTTGCCTAGGCAACCCCACTCCCACCTTCGCTCATTGTTCTCTACTCTTTCCACTAATCCCTTAACAATAGGCGTCTTAGGCCTACTTTTTTGCACTTAGTGTTCCAGGCGTATCACATTTAATATAATTTTCATTGAGAGAGCTGTTTCTTATATATTTCAATTTAGCTTATATAAATTCCGCTGAGTCAAATCACACTCCAAGTCTCCAAAAAAATATAAAGAAAAATTACTGATAATTCTGTAATGACTGAAAAAAAAAAAAATTTGGATTCTGTTCCCGTTTTCTTAGCTCATAAACTTTCTTACCCTAATGCATTACATAAAACTCTCCCTCCTAACTAACAAATAAATTCTCTAATTTCTACTTCCGTGTTCTAATTTCCATCCCGTTACCCCTTATTTCTGATAAAACTTAACAACACAGATATGCCTATTCAAGTGGCATATCTGTAGTGGCAGGTCATGCGAAATATTTTAACAAATACCACACATGTCCCGTCATAATCTTTACAGATCTGGACATCATTGCACAGAAGAGGACTAATTTTTTCATGCCACCAGTTCAATGTTCCGAGAACCATACAGGTGAATGAGGAAACTTAGGTTTCAAAGTATTGAAGGCTGCTTCGATTTCTTTAGAATCACCCTGGTAGGTAGCTTCCATAAGCGAAGAAATAAAAGTTTTTAGGCAGTTTGTAGCTAGCTGGTCCATCGTGTGGTTACCTAGGTTTGACAAATTTGTTGGTTCGTGTGAAGAGTTGTTGTTTGCTTCGATTGATCGGTGGGGGGGATTTAGGTTTAGCTGGTCAGAAGTTGAGCTCATAAAACCATCTGCATTTCTGGGGAGCTGTTGTTGCAAAGTAAATGGTGAAAGCTGCAACCATTGAATTTGGGAAAACGGAAGGCCATCATTTGATGGAGACGCTTGAATTGGAGAGTGATTGGCAAAAATAGGTGATAGTTCATCTTGCCCACAGGTGGAGTATGTGACACCAGCTAGATAAAGCTCTCTATATACAAGTATGGACAACTGAAGCCATTTTTGGCCTTTTTGTAGGCTCAACTGCTTATTAAAACTCTCGAAAATCACTCTTTTTTTATGCAATTTAATGCTCAACGTAAGTTTACATAAATTACATAAAAAAGCAGTGATTTTCGAATTTTAATAAGCAGTCTATAGTGAGTGAACCTACGAAAAGGTGATCCTCCACTTGTCAGGTTAGGGGTTTGTCCACTTTCAGAGGAGTAGTTGGTTTGGTATATTCGAGATTGGTGTGCTGATTGCCTTTGAGGTAGTCTTTGTAAATTACTACGTGAGGGCTTGATCGGCATTGGAGGTTGTATAGCGGTGGTGGCAGAGGCGTAAGATCTATGGTTAGGAGCCTCGTTGCCAAGCTCCATGTCGGCAAGTTTTTTTGCCTGATAATAAGAAATATACATATTCATCATTTTAATTCTGATTCGAGCTTCATATTTAAACTTTTGACAGCCCTTGTAATAAAAGGAGTGATTCATGCTACAATTTGCGCACACAAAAAAAACTGAATTACAATTCTCTCTATCATGATCGGGTGATAAACATTTTGAGCATAAAGGAGAATTGGAACATCTGGATTTAGTGTGCCCCAGTTTGTGGCACACAGCACACTGCATCGATCTTGGAAGAGGGCACGTCATCGGAAAGGGTTCGTGCTCAAATTTGATTTTCGCTGGTGGAGTCGGAGTGTTGAAAAAAATAAGTAGTTTTCTGTAACAGGCTCCGGGATAGAGCAGGGCAAACTTTTTGACATCTGTAATAATATTCCTGTAGTCAGATAAATTTTGGAGTTCTTCTAGCGTAAAAGAGTTTCTAATACCAAAAATAAAGCCCAAGGATGTCGTAAGAAATTTTGGAATTTTGTAACTTACACAAAAACAGCCAATATCGGTAAATTTGAGACAAGAAAAAGCATGTTGTTTGGATTGAAATTTAGCGAGAAATTTCCCCGAATTTAATTTCGTAATGGAGGGAGAGATATCAGTAAGGGTCCAGATTGTTTTTCTTAAAAGCCCAGGAGAGAAGTTTTCTTCAAGAGAGACTGACGCTACCTCATTAGAGAAGGTTTTATTACTGTTTCTGTTATCAAAGTTGGAGTTAAGCTTAGAAATCGATATAAGTAGCCACGGCCGAGCTGCAGTGGATAATTGATCTTCTGTAATATTCGAGGCAGAAAAAAGAATCGAC
Source organism: Rhysida immarginata (assembly GCA_023313115.1). Lineage (NCBI taxonomy): Eukaryota > Metazoa > Arthropoda > Chilopoda > Scolopendromorpha > Scolopendridae > Rhysida > Rhysida immarginata. Next base: position 1,170,256 of record JAHWFO010091316.1, read on the forward strand.
AGGTAATTGGGGTGAAGGTTTAGGTACTAAAGGCGGGGGCATAGAGTTCTGCAATTTCCAGGATTGTTTTTTCGTGTAGTATCTTTGTTTAGGTTCTTTGAACGATTCTTTTTATTGTTGTCTTTTTGCCTCCTCTAGATTTACGGGTCTTAGTTGAGGCAGAACTATCTGATAAGTCCTCCATAGAGATGTTTCCAGATTTATCAATGTGGCTTTCTGAATCCCGACACCTTTTTCTTGGGGGGGGGGGGGGTAACCACCTTGCATTTCATAGATTCACTTTCTTCATCTTCTGAGGATTACCGAGGCTTCTACGCTGTCGTAATCTACAGGGGAGCTACGTTTTATCACAAGAAGTCCGAAGAAAGAGAATGAAAGGAACACTCCCATTGGGTGATTACTTGGATCATGTGGTGTGCAAAACCAATCAGAAATGTGCATCGACTGATTCAACAGTTTCAACTTAGTGATTTTTTTGTTTAGTTTTTACTTGATCATGGTCAATGTACAGAGTGATCAGAAAGTCTGTTACTGATAAAAAAATGTAATAAACAAAAACTATGTTCAATGCATACAGGTTTTTGTGTTATGTTTCTTCATCTCAGAAAGTTTTAACATATGTTTAATAAACCTCAACACTGGCCCCTTTTCATTTCTCGAAGAACATCCAGATAATATTCAATTTATCTTGTTACTGACATTATTGCCCACAACTTGTACACTTTATCCTTATCACATCCTCGCAGGGAAGTTTCTAAGGGGGGTAGTGTCTGGAGAACATGGAGGACCATATATAAAAGATTCTATCTTCTATCTATCTTATAGAAGGGTTGACATTCAAAAGCATAATGCATTTGAAAGTCAGAAGCACTTATTCCTACAAGGGAATATTGCACCATACCCAAAAGGAAAGGAACAAAAGAGCCTACAGGAAGCCAGACAAGCTTAAAAAGCGAGTCAGGCTTCCTATAGGATCTAGATGAATATCCTCAAGAAAGATCAAGCCTGACGTGAGGTAACGATGATGTGCCAAAGCAACACAATCAAAAAGGATATGATGGGCTGTTTCTTCCGCCAAACCACACTTCGAGCATAATGGCTCTTCACGGAAAATGCCCATACTATGTAGATGTTTACGGAGTAGATCATGACCAGTCAAAAAACCTATGATAATCCGCAATTTGTTTATCTATGAAAGATTAGGTAATGTTGAATTCAGCAGTGCAAGCAGAGATAATACCCAATTTGGTGGTACACCATTGTTTTGGAAAATTACCGATGGCAGGTATTCTTCTAAATGAGGTGTTGCCTAGCTCTCCAGCATTTTGTTTCTCTTTCATAGATGCCATTTCGATATTGCTGATGTTAACGCACCTACAGCACTTTGGCTCCTAATGCACCATTCATTAAAAGAACTTTCTGAAATGAAGAACATAAAACAAAAAAAAATAAAATAACATATGTTTGTAGCTAATAAAATTTTTGTTTTATTAAATTTCTTTATCAGGGAGAGACTTTTTGATCACCCTATACTTCTCCATTGACCTCTCTCCTTGGCTTCTGATGCAGTTGCTGAGTTCAAAATGTGTTGGCTGAACTGAAAATGAAAATAAATTACAAACGTCCAGAAAATATATTAGATTTGTCAGTTGCAATTCCAGTTCATGGAAGAAGTTAGATCCATTATACTGTCTTCTTTTTTTCACCATTGTGGCTGTATTAATTCTTCCATCTTTGAGACCTCATGCTATATATTGTATTATCAGAGATAGAATTATCCATTTTATTCATCACCATTCTTAAACCAAGTGTGTTGGCTTTGCAGACTATAGTACTGCTACTCACTTCTCTACTGATCTCTGCTTGACTCGCAACTAATGCTTGGCCCAACATACTCAGGGCTTGAAATTCAGGGCGGGATGACGGGATTCTCGTCCAAATTTTTAAAATCACACCCAAAAATACTTCCAAAATTTCAAAAAACCCCGCCCGTGAAATTCAATCATAATAAATGTTTTTATGATTTTATTAATATTTAAAGATAACGTTTTTTTTTTCTTTATATCTTACAGTATAAGTTTTGGATACGAAACTTAAATTGGTTGGTTATCTATGGTTGATTTAAGTATAGATGGCAACGCCTACGCTTTATGTATGAAATGAGGAGAAAATCTCGGCAATGTTAAGAATACTGTATAAGAACATGCATGTAAATTGTTCAGTTCCACAGTCTTCAAACAATAATGTTAAAAACAAAAATCTCAAGTTTCATGGATTTCCTACAGATCGAAAAATTCAGTGAGGTTAAATGAGATGTCGTAGCCTAGCCCAGTATTTAGCATCGTCACTTTCGTAAATCGTAATTCATTATAAAATTTGTTCACTGTTAGTCAATACTTGTTTATTTCCGTCAGTTTTCACTCCTATTAACTAAAGCTTTTCTTTCAAGTCTTTAACTTTCATCTTCACTAAACTTTTGTAATAAACTAGAACAAAATTCATAAACCGTAGGGGATGTGATCTGGCGGATAGATTTGGCATTTAAATCAACTTATTCTTTACCAAACATGCTGTACTGCAAGACCACAATCTGTTATCGTTAATAGCTACGGTGCAGAAGAACCTCACATCTATGACTATTTAATTTTTTGTTTATTGAAATATAAGAATTTATTACATTTATCTTATGACTGAGTTTTTTGGTATTTTATTATTTTTAACACATTTAATTTATGTACAAAACTTAAATTAAAATATTTTGAAAAATCACTTGTATAACCTATAACCTTTCATCCATCCCTGCTATAATTTATTGTCTCCCTTCCAAACAGTTCAACTCCCCTCCATTCACAAACATAGGAGGGGAGAATTCCCTCCATGAAAAATTTGAATTTCAAGCCCTGATACCACTATAGCTGCTGGGTAGTTACTTCTTCTCTTCATCACTAAGCTGCATTATTCCTACCTGCTTTTGAGATATCATATACCTGTTGAGGAGGTGCCATCTTAGAGGATGCCTTGTCACCATAAAACCAAGCATTCATCCACAACAGCAGTGATAACTTACCCAAGAACAAAATATCCTTCTCCTGTAGCATGTATTTTTGTCTCGTGTTTTGCTGATGATAACTTTTGTTACTTTTAGATTATCCCTTGTGACATTTTATGTTAATTCCATTTTCTATGTCTACCTGGACATTGCATTCTCATTTAACATCAACATGCTTTCAGTGATGCTTTTCCATTATGGAGAGGCTAAGCATGATGAGGGTGTATTTGCATATGTACATATACCGGATGGTCATAAATTATTGAGTGCATTTTGACAGTGAATATTTTATTAACCAAGAAATGTACACACTTCTTGTGAACATCATTGAAAAGTACAACTCAAACAGTTTGTCAGGTGTCACTATCACCACCAGGCGGCAGCACTGTTTGGCGTAGGAACACAAAACGCGAAAATGGCGGCCGTGCAGCAGAAAGCAATGTGCGTTCTTTGGTTTCATGAGCAGAAATCCGTGATAGCAGTTCAACGGCAATTCCGCTTGGAATATGGACAACCTGCTCCTGGAAAGGATTCCATAAAGCGGTGGTATCAGCAGTTTAAGGACACTGGAAGCGTAGCCCACAAGAAAGGTGCTGGTAGGCCTACCGTCAGTGAGGAAGTCATTGAGAAGGTGCGAGATGCGTTCCAACGGAGCCCTACGAAGTCAACTCGGCGCGCCAGCTTGGAATTGCGAGTCCCACGGTCTACGGTGATGAAAGTGATGCATAAGCGTTTGAAATTGTATGCCTACAAAGTTCAGATTGTTCAGGAACTAAAGCCCGACGATAAACCGCAACGGTTTGCATTCGCGGAGCTCATTCTGCACAAAATTGATGTGGACAACACGTTCTTGGATAAAGTGGCTTTCTCAGATGAGTCAACATTTCATGTTTCCGGGCGTGTGAACAGACACAACTGTCGCATTTGGGGATCAGAGAACCCTCATGAAGTCCGTGAACATGTTAGAGACAGTCCAAAGGTCAATGTGTGGTGCGCGTTGACTGTCAATGAAGTGATTGGACCATTCTTCTTCACAGAGCAGTCGGTGAATAGCATCACGTACCTTGACATGCTGCAATGTTATGCTATACCGCAGCTTGAACAACGACAACCAGATGTTATTTTTCAACAGGATGGTGCACCGCCACACCGGGGAACGATTGTGCGGCAATACCTGGATGAACAATTTCCTGGTCGTTGGATTGGCCGCGGGGGGCCGATTTCATGGCCTCCGCGATCTCCTGACATCACACCACTCGATTTTTTCTTGTGGGGATATGGGGGATATATAAAGGACCGCGTGTACTCCAGCAAAGTGCGTGATCTTGATGAATTGAAGGAAAGCATTGTGGCCGTCATTGCAACAGTGACACCTGAAATGCTGCGGAATACATGGCGTGAAATCGAATATCGAATGGATATTCTGCGAGTCACTGCAGGAGCACACGTGGAAGTGCTGTAACTTTGGAATATTACGGAAAAAAACTGTTTGAGTTGTACTTTTCAATGATGTTCACAAGAAGTGTGTACATTTCTTGGTTAATAAAATATTCACTGTCAAAATGTGCTTAATAATTTATGACCACCCTATATATAGTATTTGAATAACATACAAATTCATGAAGTTGTGACATTCCATGTCAGCTAGAATGGCATATGAGCCCGGCGAAGGGCATTATTATCATTATTGTTTTAATATTATTCGTTGGTAATTAGCTTTATTTATTTTTAATTGTAATTGATTTTCTCCTTCTAGTAAATTTATGTTTATGCATTATGTGTATCGGATTTATTTACGTGTGACTTGATTTATTGATGCGTTATTTTCTTTTTTTAATTTATGGTTTCATCTAGCGTTCGTTAATTTTTTTTTCTATTATAACAAAATGCGCTTGTTGGTTTTGCTGGACGTTTACCCGGTATTTTTTTTATGCATGTTTGTGATTGTTGTGAAAGCGTTTGTTTTCCTCTGTTGGAGCTGCGATTGTTGGGAGCGATTCCTAGAAGATCATCTCAGCTTCCAACAGAGGATTGTGACGGTAATTTCTTAGAAGGAATGCGTGGAATTGCGTGTTTTCTGGTTTCGTTGTAAAAGGTTTTTTTATTTGGTTTTTTTTGCCGTACGTCTCTGAACCAAGTGGACGTAGGTTTACGGCGGACATTTTGATTGTTACTTGTTTTGGAACGCTGTAACTACACTATGAATGCACAGTATTTAAGTTTATTTTAATAAGTTTCAATTAGATTATTATAATCTGCTAAGTACAGAATTATGGAAGAAGGTTGTAACTTTATTTATTTGGTCGAGTCCGTGAATTTGGAAGGCGGAGCGCCGCCCGAGGAAGGATGACTAATGATTGATGATGACTGTCGAGAGCCATTACTCTGGCATACACGGAGCAAGATGCCCTGCAACAAAAGTCGCATATGGTAATGTTTGTGGAGTGATTCAAGTTTGGTGAGTGATCTTTTCTATTACTTTTTCATCGTGAAGAGTTGCATTTCGAGGTGCTAGTTTACTTTGTAGCAACCGGGTCTTCGAGCTTCCCGTCGGAAACACCGGAAAGAGCCACAACACCCTCCTATGCTGCACTCTTGTGTTAGTGTGGTAGCCCCTACAGTGCTTTAATGATGTTCTGTCTCGTTAAAACATCATTAATACACTTATTTATATTTAAAAGTCGTAATCTAAAATTCTAGTAGGTGACTAACATTTATCCCATCGATTGTTAAATCGATTAGCACTTACCTTTGGTATTTTGTTGAACTCAATCTTAGAAGATCTTAAAGCTAGTATCTTAGCTGATCTATCAATAAATAAAATGCCCCAGGATACAATTCCCACCCTTTCAGACTAAAATCCCTTCTTATTATTTAATGATATCGGTTGTTCACTTATTATTTCTTTAATTTTAGTTGTGCCTGCAATAACTTAAATAATTTTTTAACCACAGTTCCTTTAATATAAGTGTATATTGACTTTAAAATATCTCATACTGTGATTTGCTCTCTTTAAGAAAGATCTCAAAATTATTAATTTAACTATTTAAACCTTCATACAATAAATAAGCATTTATTTAAAGAATTAACTGAATTTCTTTATTTGAAACAAAATATTAATTAGTGTGTTAGTAGAATTGATTTACAATGAAAGAGAAATAAAATTTAGTTTAATAATGAATATGAATTTCACAAACAATCTTTTCTCTTTGAATTACGCCGCGCTTAGGGTTCTCCCTGTTCATTAAGCTAACACACGCTTTCATTGCTTTTGACTTAGGCCTATGATCTCTCTTTTAAATTCACTTATGTTGAGTTCAGAACTAATGTTAGTCATAGAGAAACTCGCTATCTTTACTTATCTGCAGATTGTTTATCGTTGAACCTTTCATAGAAGTTTAGAAACAAACACGGACACATCAGGAACGTGATGAAGCTCGATGGTGCTCACTCAATGAATCGACACTTTTCTGCCCGCTGCTGGCCGTCAATTTGCTGTGGAACAAGCAGCCCTTGTTGCCATATGTTAATCAGCTTGCCTGCTGCAGCTCCTTCTCCACCCCACGGCTTATCCCGCCGCTACCTCGTGGATCCACCGATGCCACCGTCGGTGCTGCTGCTCTTGGATGGCTCGGCCGCTCATTGTGCTCATCTGTTGCCGTTTATTGCCTGGTTGACCTGCTGTACGTTGCATGCATTTGCTGCCACTTGTTGCCTGGTTGATCTGCCATTCTTGTTATTCACTGCGTTATGAAATCAAAAGTCTTACTGTTTCACTACGCCACACAGCAATATTGCTGTCACACTCATGGGCCTTCTGCATGGGAAACGTTCATGTCGAATCATGAGACGCTACTTGCTGCCCACACATTGAAATTAAATTTCAATAAATCATATTGAATCATTGTGTAATTAAATTTCAATATGATTTATGAGTCAAATAGTGAGAAAAGTCAACCATCTTCACGGAGACAGATAAGAACTGCATAAACATCATAGACTCCTGAGGGGAGAGTCAGAGAGAGACCCTCTCAGATAGAGAAAGTTCCTGAGAGTCGGAGCTATATGAGAGATATCAGAAGAGAGAGTGTCAGATTTCTTCAAATCCCCTTTTATAACACGCGCTCGCTGTACGGGAAAAACCCCGGCCAACCAATCACTGCCCTCCACCACACCAATCACAAATAATTTAAGTTCGGGAGAAAATTTCGTTTCTCTCGACAGTGGCAAACAACGCTTCAGCCATTGCCGCTGTCACTTAGCAACTGCCTTTTTTTTATTTTCGTTGTTTACGTTTGCACACGATCTAACCGATGCTTATTGAATTGGCGGGCAAGAGCAACGAGAAGAAGGCTTAAACTTTAAGACTAAATGAGTGTTTAAAAAATAAAATTTATCTTAGAATGAAATGGCAAAATGGAGTATAAAAGAAATTTATAATGAGTGATTAAATAATTGAGAGCGAATCATCGTTATTCAACCCTTAGATAAATACAATCCCTTCCCTTGAAGTAATTAAACAACTAATTCAAATGTGATAAACACGATTTGGATTCGTGTGGCATATCAGATATGCCACAAATGAAAGCAGTCATTGCCCTAAACAAGAGAACTCCCACGCCGATTTATTTGTGTGTTGAACGATAAAACACTGTATCTATACTTACTTAGTTAATAATTTCATAGTAATAATAAGTTAAGTGCAGCCTCAGCACTAGTCATTTTAGAAACATGTGTAGGCGTTATGGCAGTTACGCTGGGAGTAGAGTGACTGTTTTGGTTTCCTTGCACTGTATGCTGTTCAGGCACGGATATTAAATTTCCTGTCTTGATGTCTGTGCCATTTCGGAACCTCGCCAGAGGCTGACGAGTCAAAGTCTTCGTGCTACCAAGAGGGGTTTCTGTACCTCCCCCCTTGTGGCTATAAAAAGAGGCACATAGCGACTGAGTGCATGCTTTAAAAGGAATATTTATTCGGGGGCGCGAAGCTGTGGTGACGATTCGTCAGCCCTGGGAGCATATGCCTCCTCTCATTTGCATTTGCAACGCATGGCCTTGTGCTGAATGGCCTTTAGGCTAGTGCATTGGAGTGTCCGCGTATTCGTTAACATGAGCGTCGCTCAGTGCATGCTAAGTGTAACGTAATTTTAGCGGAATAGTTTGAGGGGCCCCATTGATATTAAATCAATCAATGATATCCAGCATTTATAGTTATGATAAATAAGATTAGTAGATCAATGAGAATAAAGCATTTATTTTTGTCAGCCAACTGAGTGTTGTGTCAATTTACCCCTTTTCTGGTTTCGAACTTTAGCAACCCCACTTCCGAGCTCCGATCTGTTGACGGTGTTGTTAATATATTCACTGAGGGGGTGGGGGAATGCTACACTGGCGCCCGAACAGGGACCAGAAATCTGGGAATTCCGAATTACAAAGGGCGCCTTGACACAGCAATTTGTTTGGCTTGTTTTGAAGTGTGGCTGTACACGGGGTTGTGAATAGAGTAATAGGCATTGAGAGAGTGGATTGTAGTTGAAACCTGTGGAATAGGTGTGTGTCTTGCCATAGTGCTTGTTGTGCTAGTGACGTTATATAGTGTAGAAGGGAAAATGCCGGATAATGAAGGTGACGTTGGGGCACGGCCGCACTGGAGCTAGCCGGCTATACAGGGGTGGTGCCTGCCTTTATAGGCGAAGAAGGGGGCATCACGATTAAAGCCTTCCTAGCAAGTGTGGAGAGTATCGGGGCATTGGCGAAATGGACCCCCAACGTTAAAGTAACGATCATCAGGTCGAAATTAAAGGGGGCAGCGGCAAAGCACGCCGCTGAACACGAGTTGTTTGACATCGATAACTACGGACAATTGCGTGCGCGCTTGGAGCGCATGTTCGGGAGGCTGAAAATCACCCGAGATTTCTACCAGGAGCTCCATGACACGATTCAGGGGCCGAATGAATCTGTAGCTACCTTTGCCAGCCGCCTTGAGTTGGCGTTAGAAAGGTATCTTGGCTCCACTCCGGAGGCAGTCCCCATGCGAGAAACAGCGCTGTTACAGCGGTTCAACAGCAGTTGTCTGCTGACTCACCGGAGGGTGTTAATGATTGCCAACCCCAAAACGTACAAAGAGGCGGCCGTGCTAGCGATGAGATCAGAAGATCTTGAGAAAAGGTACAAATGGGCTGCCAATGTAGTGGAGACCGGGGAGGGAGGATCCCATATAGGGCTCGAAAGGTGGTATCGGATCTAAGGGCTCGAAAGGTGGAAGCTTAAGTGGTGACGCAGCTAAACCACAAGGTGGAGAATGCAGTTGTTCCGAATCCATTAAGAAATTAGAAGGAATTGTAGAAGGGTTATCTAGAGCAGTCGAACAGCTGGTAACGTCTCAACTGAAGACGCAAATAACACCAGCTGCGACCGTGCCAAGTGAATCACGTGCTGTAGTGCCCTGTGGGGGAGGGGTGAGCACTGGTTGCTACCGCTGCGGCCAATTGGGGCATCTAGCCAGGAACTGTCCGCAGCCGGTGCCCCGACCCCGAAGTGTGAATACAAGTGGGCATCCTGAGGGCCCGGTGGTAACCCAGAGTGGTGAGGGGGCACTTGTACCGCAACTGTGTATTTGCAGGGGCAGCCCGTTACATATTGTTTGACACTAGTTCGCAAGTGTCCATGATAGACTGTGAGGCTTATCGGCAAATGGCAGCCCCCCCCCCCTTGCAACCAGCAGAAATGGTAATTAGAGGGATAAATGGCAGCTGTGTTAACTTGAAACAAGGGGGGATGCTAGATGTAACTGTCCAAGGCCTCCATATGGGCATGCGAACATTCTAGATTCATTCGTTCGCAGATCGCCTGTATGACAGCATCCTGGGCATAGATATCTTGAAAGGGTGAAAGGGTTAACCTTTCAATGCACTTGTGCACAGGTTGTTGGAGAGGCCCAGGTGCTGCCTGTTGAAAGGTTGACGGGTAATGACAGTTATACGGAGGGAGTGAATGTGCATGATTATGGCGGAATGGCAGACACTGACCCGGGCACTGGGGATGGAGTGCTGGGAAATGGGATCTTCAATCACCCAGGCTCGGAGTGGGTGATGTTGCAAGTCTCTGGGAGAAGGGGTACCCAGGGCGCAACCCATATGGCTCGGTGGATAGGACCTTTTGTAGTTCTGGCAGTGGATGGAACGGGATGGGTACAAGTAATGGGAGTGAGATTTAGGGACATTAAATGGGTGAGAGTGGGCCAATTGTGGTCCAGATGGGGTAGAAGTGTGCGCAATGTTGGTAATACTGGTTGTAGTCTAGGTGAGGGCTGGTCACAACTTGTTGCTGCGGATAACTACGCAATGAATAGTGGTTTGGAAAATGCATGTACAGTAAATGGAACGGAGGGCATGCTGGAGTGGTCTTACCCTGTGATGGCACCGTCTGCAGTGAATCAGACCATGGGGGAGATGTGGATTGAGCCAGCGGTGTTTCAGATTGAGGTTAACCCATGGGTCGCTCAGGGAACGAGTAATGGTAACCCGTCGAAGCAGATTGAGGCTCTGTATGGGAACATGGAACTACAGACACGAAGTGCTGAAACGCCTCTAGGTACACAGACAGTGACTGCAACGGCCTATAGCGCTGCGGAGGGCATGACTAGGTTTAATGATTCTCGGACCAATGGAAATATGCCCCAACAAAGTACAGCCATAGGAACATTACCAGTGCCAGGGATACTTGTAGAAGGACAATTGTCTAAGGAGGTCGTCGAAGAGGAAGCAGCTCAGGTCACGAAGTGTGGAGTAAATAATGTAAAGGAAGATGTGGAGGTGGGGAAGGAACCAGTCTGGCGTGAAGGCTTAAAAGTTTTTAATGAAATTCGGAAGCAATTAGGCGAGTATCCGCTGAAGGACAGTAATAGAGCTGCTGATGGGTTGATAAATTCAGAGACAGGTAAAGTGGACGTGGAGGGGTAAGGAGGGAAGATGTAGTAAAGGGAGAGTAGAGGCTCAAGGGAGCACTAATTGTGGAGATAATGGTTCTAAAGGAGTAGACAAGAAGTTTAGAAATAGCCATATACCCAGCTCGTATTGTGTGCAGCAGATGGATAAAGAGGAGTGTGCGGAGATGGGGAATGTGGAATTTGATGAGTCAGGAGCTAGAATGGACGGGTATGAGTGTCCGCCGTCATTTCTTGGGAGCGGGGACACGGGATACTGCGAGTTTGAGTGGTGATACAAATGATTCGTGTAGTTATGTTTTGTTGTCAGGGGCGTATGATTAGAACGTGTGTTTATTTGTGTTTATTGTTTTGGGCGGTTGCGTTTGTGGTTTGTTTTCATTGTGTAGCGCTCAAACGTAACCCTTCACAGGGTATGTTCAAGGTCTTTCATCGTGCGCATGTGACATTCCATGTCAGTTGGAGTGGCATATGAGCCCGGCAAAGGGCATTATTATCATTATTATTTTAATATTATTCGTTGGTAATTAGCTTTATTTGTTTTTAAGTGTAATTGATTCTCTCCTTCTAGTAAATTTATGTTTATGCATTATGTGTATCGGATTTATTTACGTGTGATTTATTTATTTGGTGTCAGGGTAGCTTGTGTGTAAGAGAGGGGGGGAGTGTTTGATTTATTGATGTGTTATTTTCTTTTTTTAATTTACGGTTTCGTCTAGCGTTCGTTAATTTTTTTTTTCCTATTATAACAAAATGCGCTTGTTGGTTTTGCTGGACGTTTACCTGGTATTTTTTTTTTGATGCGTGTTTGTGATTGTTGTGAATGCATTTATATTTTTCCTCTGTTGGAGCTGTGATTTTTGGGAGCAATTCCTAGAAGATCATCTCAGCTTCCAACAGAGGATTGTGATGGTGATTTCTTAGAAGGAATGCGTGGAATTGTGTGTTTTCTGGTTTTGTTGTAAAAGGATTTTTTTTTTATGCCTTACATCTCTGAACCAAGCGGACGTAGGTTTACAGCAGACATTTTGATTGTTACTTCTTTTGGAACGCTGTAACTATGAATGCACAGTATTTAAGTTTGAAGGCTGTTCTTAATTATAAAGTATTATGAATGCTATAGATGTTTGGAAAATGTAGGATAATAAGTACATGGTATGATCCTTTGCAAGAGATATTTAATAAAGATGGTTATGATGCGTTGTGCACACACACACACGCACACTTACCATTTTACGCTTGAGATTCCTACCAGGGTTTGCAAGAAGTGGCGATAAAATACCTGAAATAATCATCTCCAAGAGAAACTTGAAAGGATAACTTTGCTATAATTATCTAATGCTTTCAATTGGGCACAAAACCAACCAATCCTGAAGAAAATTTATTCTTTATTGGCACTTTTGTTTCTTCCAACATAAACGCTTAAACTGAGATAATTAATATCTAGCCTGTTAGAACAATAATTGCCAGCTTTATTTAATTATATCAGCAACACTAGACCCATAATGGATTACATAGATATTATCCAAGAATAACTGCTCATCTGATCACCAATTACTCCTGAATATTTGGTTGACAAGTGGCAAAGCTATGATGGTCAGAGTTGCTTTTTTCTTCATCTCATAAAACCACTAATGAAGTAAAAGCTACAGGATTATGAATTATTAATCTAGGAGTGTTTAATAATAAATTAAATTGGTATAGCTACAGGATTTTTCTCATACTTTGAAACTACTAATAAGCTAAGTTATGAAAACTCGTGGACAAGGAAGACTTGCTTGTGAAGCACTTTTTTAAGCTACTGTGATGTCAACACATGATAAGTAAGACTGATACAAAACGGCCAGTTACAGATCATTAAATTGGTTCCTTCCCAAGTCAGGAACTGGAACCTTTATAATGGATGTGGTGGACAGCGCCGACATCAGCTTATTTTGAAAATTGTTACGCATCCACTGCGATATAAAAGGGCACATCTTAGAGTATTAGAGCAAAGAAAATTGAAGAATTGCCTGCTGATCAAATTCAGTATTAGATACTGCTTGCTCCTCAAGTCGATATTTAGTCATTACATGTGATGCATGAAATTCGTCAAACACATCATCAATGTTAAAATCGATGATCATGTTCATCCTGATCATGGAATTAGACAACACTAGCTAAGTATAGCCCAACCTTGTATGCTTTCTGTTCAATGCAAACGAAGTGACGCAACTTTTTTTGTCAGTGACGGCTAGCAACACCACTTATCTGCAGATTCGGTTGCCCAACTATTGAAACAAGCAACATGGTGGGTTCACATCGCATTTTTTATCCTTTATCTCAATGGAGAAATGCAACGTTTTAAGCAGTTTTATGTTAGCTACTGGCTGATAATAGGGGATAAAATGAATATTATGAATGATGCCAATGATCTGTTGTTCAAAAAAGCTCATTTCAACTAAATCAAGGGTCCCCAAGCAAAATTCATTGAATCCTGTTTGGAAAATCCAGATCAATGCTATTAATGTACAGGATGAGCCATAAGTCCCTTATCACCCCTTGTACAATTCGTTTTGTGGAAATTGATGGGCAACCATGTGGGGACCTATTAGGCATACGGGGAAATCATAAAGTGCAGGTGATCGAGATAGTGGCCATCTTAAAAGCCGCTATCTTGGATCACCATAGGTTTTTAAATGGGAAGGGGGTCATGGGGCACATGATTTCGGGCTGGAATCCCAAGGAAAACAATGGTGCAGTCCGTTGGTTCATATCTTAATTCGTTCAACAGTTATAGGCTTTCCAAATAACAATTCTCGCTGTTATTTAGTCTTTGTTGCAGGTGCTAAAGCATGCCACTAACCGCAGAGGAGAGGACAGAGTTGATAAGGGCATGGGGAGGGAGGAGTGCAAAGGCTGTAGCAGTGGAATTCAATGAACCCTGATTGACAACCTGTGGCCCATGTTAGTGTTGCCGGCTCTTCAAGAAGTTCATGGATACTGGGTCCGTAACAGACAAACCCAGATGCGAAAGACCCATGGCTGAAACAGATGAAAACACACCTGTAACACAGGAGGAGGCTCATGTAGAGCACGTGGAGCATCATATGTAACAGTGAGAATCGCCATTTGGAATGCCTGTAACTGTTGAACGAATTAAGATATGAACAAATGGACTGCATCATTGTTTTCCTTGGGAAATTCTAGCCCGACATCATGTGCCCTATGACCCCCTTCCCATTTAAAACCCTATGATGCATCCAAGATGGCTGCCGTCCCCCTAGGCCTGCTATGTCCCCACATGGTGGTGGTTAATCAATTTCCACAAACACGAATTGTACAAGGAGTGGTAAGGAACTGATGGCCCTCCCTGTAGATTTACTTCTTCCCACAATACCTTGCACCAACTTTAACTTCGCTAATTTTCACAAAATGGTGTCTAAGAAATTGGTCGAGTCATAGGCCGAAGAAGAAACCAAACTTTTAATCAGCCTGTACTTAAGAATTGGATGCAATGAGATGGCAAAAAAGAAATTCGTCCATATACAAGGTGTATCTAAACCCCTGTCACAAACTTCTGGTGGTGATTCATCACAGCGAGATGAAAACAAATATTTATATAAACATGGTTCAGATAACGAACCGTTTATGATTTTTCTACTCTGTGGATGGCAGGTGGCATGCTGAGAAGCTAACCTGCCATCCACAGAGTACAAAACCAGCTGCTGAAACTTCTCTTTTAACTCCGGAAATCTCATAAACGGTTCGTTATCCGAGCCATGCGTATATGAACTTTTGTTTTCATCTCACTGTGGGGAATCATCACCAGAAGTTTGAGACAGAAGTTTAGATAAACCCTGTATAGAGTCTCGCATCTCTTCCTAAAAACACACAAAATGCTGTTTTCATTGATTGTTCCTCTACTTTGCATGCTGTTTTGCCCATTTTTACTCCGAACCGAAGATCTCAGAAAGCGAAGAGAATTCAACTCAAAATCAAGTTTTTGGTAGCTTTGCACGCCAAAAACACATGAGTGCTGTTTTCCTTGAAGAGACTCATTGACGTGAGAACATCCAACAAAATACTATCCACAAAGTTTTAATGATTCTCAAGGAAAATCCATCTTGGTCTCAAACTTTTTTCCCAACTTTCATATGCTAGAAATGACAAATGTAAACAAGGAAGAATGCTGGTGATGACAAAAGTAAAGGACGAAGAGATTCTGGAGATGAAAAAAGTAATGGAGGAAACAATGCTGGATCTGACAAATTAGTGGAAGAAGCAATATGAATTAAATTTGGCCTTTCTCCACAAAACCTGAACAGTTTACTGGGAACCCATACCCCATTAATTGCTCCAATTTAGGTGGGTGTGCATCCATTAGGTTCGGCGAAGGTGCTCAACGTGGGACTCAATGAAATTTTGCTCTGCTCAGCTCCTAGCCAATGTCTTGCAGCAAGGGCCGCTTCTAAAATTGGAGTTCTAAAATTAGGTTGACATTAAAGTATCAGTGTGAACACTCTGTGGATACAAAAAGAACCTTGTTGCTTAATGTATCCAGTTCGTATCTATAAGGGTCGTACAAATGAAAACAAAAATTTGTGTGGGGAAAAAAAAAAAAGACGACGTGTAGGATCGTAAGTTTTTGTTTTCAACAATTGCGAAACCCCCCATGCAAATTGAACAATAGGTTGCAAGCATTGCATCACATGAAAAAGATTGAGAGCTCGCGCTTCGAAGCTCTGCGAGCGATTGCTTCATCCAAACAACAAAATAGAGTCAACGAAACAGGAACAGAGAGCAGTAATTCGTTTTTTGACATGTGAAGGAGTTTCAGTTTCTGAAATTCATCGTCGTATGCAGAACATGTATGGAAATGACTGCCTAACCTTCATTCGTGTTTGGGCATGGAGCAAGAGGTTTTCGAAGGGACGGTTATCATAGCAGGATGATCAATGACCTGGATAAGCAAACAGCGCCATCATGGATGATTCCAAAGCCAAAATTGAGACTGTCTTAAAGGAAACCAGAAGAGTGACAATCGATATCGTGGTTGCTAAAACTGGCCTTAGTCGTGGAACTGTTCACTCCATTATCAGGAACCATCTGCACTACAGAAAAATCTCAAGAAACATCTGAAATGCCACAGGTTTTAGTCAGACGATGAAGTGAAGGAAGAGGTTTTGGAATGGTTCTACATGCAAACGAAAGACTTCTTCCATAAAGGAATTACACGCCTTATTACACAGTAGGATAAATGCCTTAACACATTTGGAGAGTATTTTGAAATTCTTTGTATACACTTTGGATAAAATAAATAATTTTTGTTTTCATTTGTATGACCCTTATAGATTGACTCGATCTAATTCTGTACTGTTAATGAGTATTAGGCAAGTTGATTCATATATAGATGTGAAATGGATTGTCACTTCTTTTCTGTTTCAAAGCCATGATAAGCTGCTATGCAAAAAGGAGATTTGTAAAATGCCACTGATACTCTTTATTTGCATTGAATAGGCCGACATGAACGGAGGGGATTTCTCTAAAAGACAGGAAGCAAAAAGCAGAACCCCACTAAAAATAGATCAGGACAAACTCTGGATACATGAATTTCCCATCGCGTTTCAAGGGAGAGGTATACAAAAATTTTTATGCAGATACACGAAACTGGATGAGATCGCGGATACCGAAAGATTACTGTAGTTAGTTTTTATTTGGTATTTATTTCTGTTTAAACTCCTTTATGTACTTTTGACAAATAATGCCCATACTTTTTTTTTTTTTTTTTTTTTTTTTTTTTTTTTTTAGCATATGCTTCTAAATTGAAAGCCGAACTCCCCTTAAAAAATTGAAAAATAAGAGTGTTAAGTGTTAGGAACATGAATAACATATAGCAGTTTTTAGGAAAAGAAATTTAAATGAACTGTCTTTATTTTATGCTATTCAAATGATCTGTAAATGTTTAAAATAGGCTGTCCATTCTGATAGTCCTTTATTAATAGTCCATTCTGATTAATGATTAATAGGTTGTCCATTCTGATAGTTCATGCTTGTTGTAATAGTGAATTCAGAATAAGCAGTGTCATTTAAATTTCTGTCATTAGTCTGTTACGGATATTTTTATCCTGACATAATTACAAAATATTTATCTGTAAGTTTTCTCATGTAGGACTGATACTGGAGCAAATAGCTGTGTGAGGCAGATTGATTTCATGTAATATTACAATATCTACAAATGTTTCTCATAAGCATTTTTATGTTTACTGGTATTACTCTTTTATCTTGAACAAAAGTTAAATGTTAATAGTTAATTGAATTCAAATGGTAGTAGCTTTGTTAAAATGAAATGTTCAGTTTAAGGGATAAAAATTTAATCTGTCATTAAGAAGAAACTAGATGATGATAAATTCATTTCAGTAAAAAAAAAAAAAAAAAAATCATTAACTTACTCAGTTTTTTGATTAAATTTATGATTTTGGTTATCCATTATTTGTTTTCAGGTGTGGTTTCTTCAGCCATGGAAAGGTTACTCTAAGTTATTTTAGAAATGAATAATTTGGCTTTCAACCTCATAAAGTTTGTGTACTGTTTACAATAATAAATTGACATGAGCAGTGATATTTTTAGAACTGTTGTGTAGAGTTTATAACAAAATATTGAATTCAGATTTGTTTTAATTATTTAAAATATTGAATTCACATAGAAAAAAGTAAATACTCTTAATTAATATTTTAAATGCCTTTGTTTATTTAAAAAGAAAAAATGTTGTAAGTAATAATATAGCTTTTGTTGTTCCTTTCCTTTGGAAACTGATCAATGAGTGGTTTAGTCCATTTTTAATAAGGTATTAACATTGGATGTTATATTGATTTTTCTCTGTCTTCCTAGATTCAGCAATGCTGTCTGTTTGTCTAGTTCTCTTCATGTTATTTTAAATCAATATTTTTATAAGTAGTTGGCCAAATGGGAAATTTTATATCAAAATAAGTTTATTTTTTTAAGACAATGAGGAGTAAATTAATTCAGTTTATTTTGACCAAGAGAAAACTAGAACTATGGTATATATACAATGTTAAAATTATTTTGAGTCAGGATTTCTTTTAATAAGAAGAGTGACATTAAAACTTCAAACTTACATTAATGAGTCACTGTAGACTTTTTTTGTTTTTTTAATTTTAATTTCAGATTTTATTGTATGTTATTTCTCCTGCTCATTTTCAGTAGTATTTCATATTTTCCCTTGTATTTAATCTGATAAGCAGTTACAAATTTTTGGGTGGGCTTATATATGTAAATCAAGAAAATACATCATATATGCGAGAGGAAGTCAGTAAGTAAGTTACAAATGGATATAAAAATGAAACAAATAAGAGTAATGACTTGAAAACTACTTTTTTTTCTCCACATAATCTCCCTGTACAATGAGGCACTTTTCCTATCGTTTCACAAATCCCTCAAAACCAGTAGCATATCTTTAGGCTGCTATCTGAATGAGGTGGTGATTTCTATTCGTACAGCTTGGAGCCAAACAAATGGAACTCGCTTGGAGAAATGTAAGGGCTATACGGAGGATACTCGAAAACTCCCCAGTTGAACTTTCGCAGCATCTCATTTGTCTTGATGGCAATATGATGACGCATGTTATCATGCAATAACAACACACCTTTGATGAGGAGTTCTGGTCACTTCCGTCGAATGACATTACATGAGGATGTTACAGTAGAAATCAGCTTTTGCAATTTACTCGCGCTGGTAGAATGTGGTACACAGTGTGCCCCAGTGAACGCAGAAGACCGTGAGCATCACTTTCCCAGGGATGAAGCTGTACAAAGGGAATTCACTGCCTGGTTCAGGCAGCAGCCCAAAGAATATTATGATGCTGGTTTTGAGGGGCTTGTGAAATGATGGGACAAGTGCTTTATTATACAGGGAGATTATGTGGAGTAAAAAATAAAATTAGTTTTCAAGTCAGTACTCTTATTTGGTTCATTTCTAATCCATTTGTAACTTACTTACTGAATCCCCCCCCCCCATATAAGTACATTAAATATTTTTCGACAAGCTTATATATGTTTTTATACAGAGTGGGCCATAAGTCCCTTACCACCCTTTGTACAATTTGTGTTGGACGACCTGGAAATTGTTGGACGACCATCATGTGGAGTCATATGCTGCAGGTGACCATGACGGTGGCCATCTTGAAAGCCGCTATCTTGGATGCACCGTAGGGTTTTAAATGGGAAGGGGGTCATGGGGCAAATGATTCCGGGCTAGAATTTCCCAAGGAAAACAATGGTGCAGTCCGTTTATATCTTAATTCATTCAACAGTTACAGGCATTCCAAATGGCGATTCTCGCTGTTATTAACCCTTTGTTGCAGGTACTAAGCATGCCACTAACCACAGAGGAGAGGACAGAGTTGTTAAGGGCATGGGGAAGGAGGAGTGCAAGGCCTGTAGCAGTAGAATTTAATGAATGGCACTCTGATCGACAGCCTGTATCCCATGTTAGTGTTGCCTGGCTCTCTAAGAAGTTCATGGATACTGGGTCCGTAACAGACAAACCCGGTGTGGAAGTCCTACAACTGAAACAGATGAAAACACAACCGTAACACAGGAGAGGGCTCACATAGAGCACGTGGGGCACCATATGTGATAGTGAGAATCGCCATTTGGAATGCCTGTTAATACTGAACGAATTAAGATATGAACAAATGGACTGCACCATTGTTTTCTTTGGGAAATTCTAGCTGGAAATCATGTGCCCCATGACTCTGTTCCATTATAAAACCCTATGGTGCATCCAAGATGGTGGCTTTCAAGATGGTCGCCATCCCGGTCACCTGCACCATATGACCATAGATTAAGAAATACTGTAGATACGGCAAGTGATTGTTGAAAGTGGGAAACCTGCAACACTAGCGATCCTGGTGAATTAGTTGGGCAAAAGTTTCGTTTCCATATTATAGCGCATGAAGTAACCGATTTTTCTCTTGAAAAATTGTTTATTTTTTAAAAAATGGATAATGCAACAAAAACAAAGAAGTATATGGTGTGCTTTGTTTTTCCTTGGTTTCATTTCCATATTCTACACTTTAAATGTAATTCGAAAAAAATTAGTTGGGCATAGATTCCCAACTAATTCACCAGGATAGCTAGTGGTGCCGGTTTCCCACTTCAACAATCCCGTGTCGTATCTATGGTATTTCTTAATCTATGATATGACTTCCCCCTAGGCCTAATATGTCCCCACAAGGTGGTTGTCAATTTCCACAAACACGAATTGTACAAGGGGTGGTAAGGGATTTATGGCCCACCCTGTACATTTTTGTTTTGTGTGTGCGAATATTTTGTGGCCCACCCTATTTTCTTTTAATTATCTTATGTGATTTCATAATTTAAATTAATGGGTTGGCCTTTTTTGTTGTTGTTTAAATGAATTAGAATATTAATTTTTTAATCCATCCCTCAATGAATTTTTTAAAGACTAGTAAGCTCAAATTTTTTTGAGTTATCACCACAAAATAGAAATAGACGAAAACTAAATTATAACAGTTTCCTATATTAGATAATGATGCCAATTTCTTTTGCAGCAAATGGCGTGACACTGTTGTATCCTTAGCAATGCCAAATGAACTCTTTCCAGTCTCCCCAATCTCTCTTTCCATCTCCCCAAACTATGACACAATGATCTCTTTCCATCCTTTCCCAACTTCTTTCCCACCCTGTTTTTGGCTCTTTTTAAACTATCAAGTTGCATTTTTTTATTGTATGACTGTTGTCAGTGTGGTTTTTTTTTTTTTTAATTATTTGTTTTTTTTTTTTCCTTATTCTACTTGGACACCTTGCAGGGGGTTTTGTTCTTTTTTTTCACGTCGGGCCCATTTGCTCTGTGTTTAGCGTTAATTTTATTGGTTTAGCATGTTATTTATTTATTTTGCATATTTATTTTAAGTTATTTGCTCGTTAGTAGATATGGGTTACGTACTAGCCAATCTAGGCATGCTGTATCCCTGCGCATTTTTCATTGGATGATGCATAGGCAGGCATGCATATGTGAATGTTGTAATTTAAAAAACTAGTAGTACTGCCGATATAATTGTATTTACGTTTTTCTTTTTCATTGTGTTTTTTTGTTCTTCCTGGGGCCTCTTGTTCTTGTTTGTTGCAATTGTTGTTTTCTTGAATTAGTTGTATTTGCTGAAAATTAATATGCCTGTTATTAAATTATTGTTGTCCTGTAACAACACTGCCCTTGCCCCGCCGCGTGTGAGTTGCCAAGCTTAGGCCTTGTTGTACGAGACCCTCCCCTGCGCGTGGGTACACTCAATTGATTTGAGTGGAAAAATTGAATGAAATGTTCTTCGCTTTCATTCTTGAATTTTCTCATGAACTCTACATAGTAGGTCCTGTTTAAACATTTTGCCATGTTTGCTTCTTCTAGGTTTTGCTTTTGCAAAATGCCGTAGTTCAAAAATAAATGGTACAGTATATCTCAAACTGCTCCTAGCACGGAAACATGCTCTATTCTTTCTTCTGTGCTCTTAGCATGGGACATGACGAGCAGGTGGCTGATGGGAATACCCCATAACACATCATAAATCATCATTCAAATAATATACTATACAGGTTGATTCTAAAAAGGTTAATCGAAAGTACGTAGCACTGTGCTGTGAGTCAAAATGAACATAAAGTTCCTGATGCAAAATGTCGAAATCTCAACCCTTATACCCCTAAACACCCAGGGAAGTTTGTTAAAACTTCGCGAAGTTTCGTCATCAACCCAAGAAATTAGCTGGATCATGTTCTTGAAAATGTGGCTGAATACCCTTCAATGAGTACTCGCACATTAGCTCATGGGTTAGGAGTTCCTCAGGCAATGGTATGGAGGGTTCTGCAACACTCGTTTCACATTCAGCGAATGCAGTCACTGCTACCTGGGGATTACCGAGCAGGAAGAGCATTTTGTGAAAGAATACGATGTGTTTTTTTTCTTCAAAGATGATGATGGAAACTTTCAATGACACAAGGAAAGATTGATTTTCTTCATAACGAGGATGGAATAAGGCAAAATTTCGCAAAGTTTTAACAAACTTTGCGAGGTGTTTAGGGGTATAAGGGTTGGGATTTCGACATTTTGCATGAGGAACTTTGTTCATTTTGACCCACAGAACAGCACTAAGTAATTTTGATTCACCATTTTAGAATCACACTGTATATGTAAATATAAATAACATTCTTAATAAAAATCTTCTGAATTTTTAACATTTTCTTCAGAATTGAAAATGTGTACTTTCAGGAAATATTGGTAGACATATCAGTGTTACAAACAGCTAATTTATAAATGAAAAAGATTACAGGCTCTTATATATTTATTGAGTGAGAATTATGTATGTTAATAATGATTAACATAATACAACACAGAGCTTTGCAATTATTACTTTGTAGTGTACGGGTTGGGAAAGTATCGAGAAATGATTTAAACTTAGTCAGAGTTTGTAGTTGGATAGCAAGGATTTGATGATAGAATCATAACTTAGAATACATAGCTAAATAATTTGAAATATACATAAAATAAAGCCTATATCTTATACATCTTAAATGCCAAACTATAAGTATAATAACACAAGGCAATAGTCCCATAATGATAGAGAAGAGTTGCACACATAACGACGACTTAAAGTATATATAATATGTATATATAAAGAATAATCCAGAAAAGAATCCCAAAATTATTTTATATAATTTAGCTTAAGGGGCTTACTTCAACATAACAACTGATTTTAAAGTGGATACCAAGATTAATAGAAAATCATAGGGATAGAAAAGGACAAGGCAAAATCGTAACATAAATAAAAAGGACTGAAATCATATTACCATGCTGAGTTTGTCGAAGCTCTACTGATCTCGAAGTCCGGAGAGGGTTCTACACACAATGAAGCCTGAAACTGGAATGAATTCTGGTGAACTGCGCTCCCCTTTCATATCCAGGGTCAGTCCCACAGCGATTCCAATGATTGCCCCTTGGTGGCAATGCCAAAAACCGCTCCCAACACATCCGGTAGGGCAGACAGAAAGACAATACAGCGATCAGCAAAGTTACAAATTCCCAGCATGCCAAGCGTGGCAACAAGATTATTCGAATCGGAAACAATTTGAAAGGTTTAGCGAATCAAACAAAAAAAATAACAATAAAATACAATAATTCCAATAAATTGATCAACACACAAATGCAGGACATTCTAGATCTGCTATGTAGTGAAAATATAGACTTTCATCATAGTTTACAGTCATCATTAAGTGGGGACAATCTTGATGGGCGTTCGGCCTAACGGCTGCATGGTGCGATCTTCGATATCGGTAAGGGGGTTTTGTACCGATCGAGGGTTCCTTTGCACAAATCGTCTCGTTAATGGTGGACCAGTGATATTGGTAAGTAACCTGATTTTTAATTAGGGTCACAATAATAGGAAGAACAATTTATCAATAACTGACTATGTCACAACTTTTTGTCAGTGTATGGTTTTGACAGTTGTTGTTTTCATTGTTGAAGATTTCCATACACTTTCCATGATTTTTGCAGGAAATTAATTAGCATTTTATTGTGACGACCCCTGCTTCACTCTCCAAGTGAAGTGTGTTTTATTAACTACTTAATTAATATAACTTAATAAAGAATATGGTATCATTCACAAAAAGGATTTTAATTTAATCTTTCCGCTTGTGATTGTGTAGTATAATTTCTTTGTTAGCTTTAATGGCTTACACAACCTTTATTCTAGCCAGTATCGTGATCTTATTATTATTACTTACAGCTTTATTCAATATCACTTACCTGGCTACTTCGTAACCCTGTTACGCATATCCTTAAGTTGTATAAACAATTCTCTGTAACTGGAGACCTCCCCTCCCAATTAAACTATCCACTACTACCATGAAATACGTTTGGAAGGTCTAAATGAGTAGTCTTATAAATAATCTTAAATGATTCTTTATTTAAACTGATTAAATATAAATGCGAATAAATGAGTAATTAAGATTAGTAGGTTAGTTAACGTAACAAAAGGAGATTCTAATGAATATCAATTAAAATATGCTAATAAAGTTGCAAATTACAATAACGTGTTACAATTGGTACCACTTAAGAATTTGCTTTAATTAAGGTACCGCTCTTGTAGCTAAATAGCAGTCAATCGTATATGCTAAAGAGACATTTATGTGACTAGTCAAATATAGTTCATTAAAGTTTCGCACGCTTAACTAAGAGTACTCTTTCTAACCGTTAAGTTCGTAGTGCATATAGATTGCTCATATATTAAGTTGCTGTTAGACACGTTTGTAATGCACTAAATAAGAACACTTATCTGTATTAGCAGGTTCTTTTAATAGAAAATCACAGCACCGTTCCATTCATCACATAGGCCTGGTCGTTTGCTCGATGAATCTTTGTTGCAGCCAGTCTGCTCCGCTGACATTCCACTGGTGTTAACAACGATCGTTGGTACCTTAATGATCGTAGCTGACTACTGACCCGCAGCTCTTCCCGCTGCTTCCCGGAGTTGCTTTCCTCGTCTTCCGGCATCGTGCCCACGATGTCGATCCACAATCCACAAGTGTCAGTTGCTTCTGCGGTCATGATGTTCAACTTAATGTCCAGCTTGTTTATGTTGTTTGTTCATTTTTTACCAGAACACTGCCAATACTGTCAGGTGACTCTTTAAGACAGTCTGAATTCAGTATAAGTATATACTCATTGTAAGACACCGTCTTTCTTGAGCCCTCCACCTCAGTTCTTTCACTCCGAAGCAATCTCTTACAAGCTCAATGCTCAGTACTCCTAATGCTCATGCTCCTGCCGAGCACACACCTTTTGTTTCTTCGTGCCTAAAAGCTCCTAGCCAATTGTTGAGCTCTCCTCTGCCGCTCTTTTCTCTTTTCAAAATAAAAAAAAAAAACGTTCTTTGCCAGAATCCATCCGGGAATTCTCCCCTCCCTTTTCTCTTGCTTTTGGGTTGGCGGGAAAACGTAGGCCTCAGAGGGCTCAACGAGGACTAGTTTTTTAATAAATATAATATACATGAATAATAAATTAACTAATAATTTTGGTCAGTAACATATTTATACCAAATGATTAATTGCATATACGGAATAAATAGAACTAAATTAAATTGTGTTAATGATGATTAGGCCATCCAAACATATCACGAATTTACATTTCTATGGAAATTACGAATTACGAATGAATATAATTTACATTTCTAAGGAAATTTGTTTCTTTCAAATAATAGAACTATTTACATGCTTCTAAACAATTTATGTAATATTTTGTTTGGAGTATCCGGTAATATTCTTATAACAACAGTTTGTTTAGAGTATCTGGTAATATTTTTAAAAGTAAAATGTCCCGTTTATTTGCATCAAAATTTGATTTTGTTAAACTGTTTGTTGAATTAATATGTAGAACTTCATTGATTAATCTTTTCTTAAAATTTTTTTTCTATTCAATGATGCTAATGGGTACTTCTCTTCACTTTTTTTTTATATTTCTTCTTTTCTCCTTTTCTGAGCATGTCCAATCTTATTCTCTTGCTAATGTAATCCACTTTGACTTGTCTTAAGTTAACCTGACTGTGCTCAGGTCTCACTTTGTGTAGCTTTTTCCGGTTTTCTTGACCATGTTGCTGCTCTTCTTACATATGCTCTTTCACAGGGAGAAAAGAAAAACACTCAAGACAATTTTGTTTCATCTGCCATGGATAACACTGTATTTGTAAATTAAATATTTATTCTGGTTACTTTTATTATCTTCTCTGAGGATGCTTCACTATGTATATATATATTCCAGGCTTAGATACTCCTTTCACTGACTGACCCCACGTTAGACTCCACGTGCAGGGAATGATATTATTCCATCATCTGTAGATCCTCTACCTGAAGTCCCGTAAAGATGGTGTATTCCTAGGGAAGGTGTACTTTTCCTTTTCTTGCATTTTACTCATATTTTTTTAACCATTCAATTTCATTTTGCTGCTTCAATTGTCTTCAATATCAAAATGTGAATAAGAATCCACTAAATAAACATGAACATACATCTGAAGCTTAATGTTGAATATTAAAAAAAAAAAAGTTTGATATGTAAATAGAAATGCTATTTTTTTTTTGTGAGAAAAGATAATCAATTTAAGCTGGAGGAGCTTTTCACAGTAATGGCAAAGAAACTTTAATTCCTGAGAAAATCGTGCAAAATCTAACACCAATCTCCTAACACCATCAACATATCAAATGCTTATTCATTGGAAAAAGACATTTTCAATAGTAACCTGGCATGATAGCAACAGAGATAAATGCGATGTGAAAATGTTTTAAAGAAACGTCAGCAGGGCAACTTGCAAACACGTGACCTGAAAGAATAATATTATTTCCTGAAGGAAGCCGATTGGAAAAAGAATGTTTCATGCAAAAGTTGTTTCTTTTTCCAAGACCTAAGCAAAAGTTGTTTCTTTCTACTTGACCCATGTTCCCATTTAAAATTTTTGTGTAAACCATGAGAGCATCCATTTCCAGCTATTTCCAGAAAATGGGATATCCATCATTGAATTCTTTACATAGTCTTCAGTCATGTAAATTTATCCCCAAAGCTCTGGAACAGGGGTCTGCAACTGGCGGACCGCGGTCCAGGTCCAGACCTCGGAAGGTCAGAAACTGGACCGCCAAAAATTTTTTGAAAGTTTGTAAAAGCTATAGCAATAACCTTTTGAACTGTCGCTGATTATCACGATACTATCGAAAATTAAAATAAATGATTAGTAAGGAATATGAGTTCTTTTCCTGGACCTTGATAAAAATTTTCAAAAGTATCCGGACCCCACCTAAAATTACTTGCCGAACCCTGCTCTAGAAACATCAAACTTCCAAAAAAAAAAATCCCAGTGGGGTGGTGTGATACCTACTCTGTATATTGATTTTGTTATCTTCTTTTAAAGAAATGCTCAGCAGTGATTCATGTGACTTCCAAGAAAATTAATTGAATTATTCAACACATGTTAGAACTCAAAATTCAAATACCCATGAAATATATTCTGAAGCCATTGTTGCCATGGTCACTTCTGACAGGACTTGAAAATATACGTGTTGTAATTATTCCCACAAATTTATAAACGTTACTGAACACTTTTGAAGTTAACCCAAAAAACATGATTTATCAAAAAAAAAACAGAAAAAAAACTCCAGTGCAGATACCACACTCCCCGAAAACCAGGCTGTAGCGATATGGTGGAACTCGTGAGTGAATGCATCAGAAGGCATTTTTAAAGATAAAACTACTTAATTTTAATATTAATAATAATAATAATTGTAACAATACATTTCTTTGATTTACATGAAGCAATGAAGAGAGGAGTCAGAACGTGTCGATCTCCCGAGCAGAGTCAGTAAAATAGTCAGTCTCTTTTTTTTCTTTTCCCAGCATCCTTTCTTCTCCTTGTGGTGCCGTCTTGTGGTGGTTGAGTTATTTCCTTACCTGATCGCCACAGTACTCCCCCTCCAAGCACCGGAGGTACTGATAGATCACAGATACCGAGGGTTAAATCTGAACTTGTGGCCAGCACGAGTGGCCACAGTTCTCGTAGTCCGGGGTGGTGGCTGCGGTGGCTTGGGTGTCGTGTTTCCAGGCTGCCTCGAATGATGGTTGTCTGGTTCTGCCATAAGGAATGCAGGTTTGAATCTGTCGAGACTGATGGTCTCCTGGCAGCTGCCAGTGAGGAAGTGAAGTGCTTTGGCATGCGTTTTACCACTTCGAAGGGTTCATTGTAGGGCATGTTGAGAGTAGGCTTCGTGCACTCCTCTTGGATGAATACATGCGTGTATGTATCGAGTGCTGGATACACGAAGTAATCAGGTTTGGCATGAGCGACGTGTGAGTTGGGGTAAGATTTTGCATCACCATTCTTAGGGACTGGAGAAAAGGTGATTGGTCGGGTGGGGGTGCAGACGGCAGGCTGAAGAACTCTCCGGGGAGTCGGAGTGGGCTTCCGTAGACCATCTCGGTGCATGTGGCACTGATCTCCTCTTTAAGTGTTGAACAAGGTCCCAAGAGAACGATGGGGAGTGAGTCCATCCATCGGTGGCCATGGCATCAGAGTGCCTGTTTGAGTGTTCGGTGGAACTGTTCCAACAAGCCTGTGATGGTATGGTGTTGTGCGGATGCGTCGAATGCCAAACATGGATCGGAGAGTGGTGAATAGGTGTGACTGGAATTGGCGGCCCTGATCAGTGGTGATTATAGAGGGTAAACCGAAACATGCGATCCAATGCGTGGCTAAAGTTCGTGCTACCACCTCTGGACTCATATTTTGTAAGGAAATTGCCTTGGGCCAATGGGTGAACCGATCAACACACGTGAGCAGGTAGTAGAATCTGTTGGACGGGAGGAAGGGGACTGACAGCATTGAGGTGGACATGCTCAAAATAGTGTGCCGACAGGCCAAACTGTTGGAGTGGTGCTCGTATGTGGAAGTGTGTCTTAGCTCGTTGACACTGCATGCAGCTACAGGTCCATTCTCTGATGTCTTTCTGCATTGATGGCCACACAAAACGCTTGTGGATTAAATGTTTTGTGGCACGACTACCAGGGTGGGACAGTTCATGTAGGGATGAAAATATCTGGAAGCAGAGGCTGGCTGGAACATACGAACACATGGTGTCGGTGCTCACGTCGCAGAACAGCTGAGTTGACGGGCCACTTGTAACTGTTGTAGCAGTAGGAATGTGTTGTTGTTCTCCACTAACGCTTACAGTTCGGGGTCATTGGTCTGGGTGTGTGCAATATCTGTGAAGTCCACTGATTACAGGCGTTGTTGATCAATGCGATATAGGGTGCCAGCCACGATGTTGTCCGGTCCGGAGATATGTCGAATGTCTGTGCTGAATTGCACAATGAAATCGAGTTGCCTGAGCTGCTGTGGTGAACATGAGTCAGCTTTTCTGTTGAAGGTGAAGGTCAAGGGGTGGTGATTAGTAAAAATTGTGAAGTTGTGGTGAAAATTTTTTTTGGTAGAATAGATGGCCAGCAGCTCGCGGTCATATGTTGAGTACTTTTGTTCTGCGGGGGAAAGTTTCCTGGAGAAAAATGCTAATGGTTATGGTTGAGTTGTGATATGTGTGTATGGAGCACTGCTCCTATGGTGGTATCCAATGCATCAGCCATCAAGGAAAGTCTTTGGCTGGGCGAGTGATAAGCAAGGGTTGTGGCCATTGCTAAACCTGTTTTGCACTTTTCGAAAGCTGCTGAAGTGCACTCAGTCCAAGGAACGGGGCGCTGATCTTTCTTTTTAGAGTCTTTTAGAAATTCATGGAGGGGTGCTTGCATTTCAGCAGCTTTCAGGAGAAAACGCCTGTAGAAATTCAACAGCATGAAGAATCGCTTCAGTTGCAGTATAGCTTGGGGCTTGGGAAACATAGTGATGGTGTTGAGCTTCTCTGGGAGTGGTTTTATGCCATCTGGTGTGATCTGGCCGCCCAGAAATGATACTGATGTTTTTCTGAAGGTGCACTTGGATGTGTTAAGTTTTAGGTTGTGCTGTTGGAAGCGTTTGAACACTTGCCTGAGGTGGTTTTCGTGCTCCTCTTCTCTCGCAGATGCTACCAGGATATCATCCAAATATGGGATGCAAAACTCTAATCCAGAAAGAACTTGATGGATGAATCTCTGGAATGTTTGGCCTGCGTTTCGAAGTCCAAAAGGGGTGGTGACAAATTCGTAAAGGCCAAAGGGAGTTGTTATTGCTGTCTTGGGAATGTCCTCAGGGAACACGGGAGTGTTCCCTTTCTCCCATAAAATTGACCACCAGTGATGTGTTTGCATGTTGATAATGCATTAAAGAGTCGGGACATGATCTAATTGTAAACTAATGCATGTGTCGCTATTGTTTTATTTGTGACATTACAGTGTAATGCCACTCAAATTTCTTAGATGAAATTTGGTTACTTTAATTTTATTTTATCTTTTGTTATTTTCATTTAACATTTTTTTTCATTAAGTTTTTTATGTGCCTAAACCTTCTCAATCTGGATTTGGTAACCTTTCCCCCTGGCTCGTCTTCCATAGCAACGGCAGTTTATTTATAGAAATCATAGTTGGAAGCCAAGTAATGGGGGTTTCCATCGACACAGGCAATCCAAAGGAAGTTGCAGACGGGAGGGGAGCCAAAGAAAGACAGAGAAGAGGAACTCTGGATTGGCTGTTGATCTTGAGCAGGAAAGGAAACACTAGAAACAAAGAGAGAAGCTAGTGAGTTCTCAAAGGAGATAGACGTGCTAGAACAATGAAAGACATCAATGAGTGCGGGCCATATAATTCCATAAGAAGGAATGAAAGCACATGATAGTTCATCAGTTCAGTAACTCATGAAAACATTGAGAATGTTACAATCTCGTCGTCTGTTGTCAAGAGATGATAATTACACAGATCTTGGTGACGGATAGGATGCAGAAAGTTGTCAGCTAAAAAAGTTGTCATTCCTGGGTTAGATGCAAATCCTTACTCTTGGGGAAACATTTCAGAACACCATTCTTTAACTTAAATTCTCCATATTTCCTAAATTTTTCAGGTGTTTGGTTATTCTTAGTTAGTGATTTATGAATTTCACTAAACATGGGATCGGTAATTTGGGAGGATCTTATGTCTTCTTCCCAATTATCATTGACTACCTTAACGATTCCATTACACTCCCTCACAGGAGGGCGGGAGAGGAAGTCGGCAACGACATTCCTTTCCCCTTTGATATGGGAGATCTGGAGATCGAACTCCTGGATCTCCAACGACCAGCGTAAAAGGCGCTGATTCCTGGCCCCAATGTTCGCTAGGAAAGAGAGGGGCTTGTGATCGGAGAGTAGGTGAATCGGAAAACCCAACACCATGGGTCTAAATTGCCTGAGAGCCTGCACCATAGCCAGCAGTTCTTTTTCAATTACAGAGCAATTTACTTGGGCCTTATTTAGTTTGGCGCTGAAGAACGCTATGGGTCGAATGCCCTGGTCGGTCTTTTGCTGAAGGACGGCACCAATGGCCTCTGCCGACGCATCTGTGTAAAGCAGGAAGGGCTTAGTATAGTCTGGCGGGGTGAGAACGGGAGGGTTCATGATGGCTGATTTCAAGGATTCAAATGCTTCCTGGCACTCATGGGACCACACGAATCTGGCACCTTTCTTAGGTTAGTTAGGGGGGTTATGATTTTGGACATGTTCTGAATGAATGGCCTGTAAAAGTTGGCCGCGCCAATGAAAGAACGTACCTGTTTCACCGTTCTCGGGGTTTCAAGTTCAGCAATGGCACTGACATTCCCGGGGTCAGGGGTCAGGCCTTCTCGTGATATAACGTGGCCGAGATAAAGGACCTTAGTCATCATTAATTTGCACTTTGACGGCTTCATGATGACATTGTGCGACTTAAAAATCTCCAGTATCCACTTTAGGATCTCTAGATGCTCTTCAGCAGTCTTAGTAAAATCAAGCACATCGTCCTGAAATACGTGCACACTCTGATAGAGCTTTTCGTAAAGAAGATCCGTCATATATGACTGGAACGTAAGTGCGGAGTTTTTTGCACCCTGAGGCATACGTGTCAACTGATACTTGCCCCAGGGTGTCTGAAATGCAAAGCATTTCCGAAGCTCAGGGGCTATAGGTAGCTGATAATATCCAGAATAAAGGTCAAGTACACTAAAGAAATTATACTCATGTAAGTTGTTTAAAATGTCATGAATTCTGGGCATGGGGTAATCTAGGGCAGTAGTGACATTGTTGACTTTACGTAAATCGAGTGTGATTCTTATGTCGCCGTTGTTTTTTCGGACTATATGGATAGGGGAGTTCCAGCGTGATCGACTGGGTTCAATAATTCCTGCTTGTAAATACGAGTCTAATTTGGATTTTAGCGCGTCAAGATGGATTTTAGGAATGGGATATTGCCGGACAAATATCGGATGAGATTGATCGATGTCGAATTTTACCATGACGTTATTTACCCCAGATAACATCTCTATCTCCTCAGCAAAGTTTTCCGTATATTTCTCAAGCAATTCGCTTAGCTGTATTTGAATTTCCCTATCAAGATCCCCTTTTTCAATGCGATCAATTACCGTAGTTTGGGCGAGAACAATCTCTTCAGTTTTAGCGTCCCTAAACTTGAATTCAGCTTTGGTAATGAAATCATTTCCAATGATCCCCTTGTATTTCCGGTCCTTAAAGTCATGGACTAGGAAACGTCGGTTTCTGAAGTGTGACTGCCCTATATAAACATCAGCTGTGATTACTTGGTTGATAGAGCTAGAATTATTAATACCTGATAAAATAATATTTTCAGGGGTGATGGTTACTTCACCTAACTGTTGGACAAGTTCATTATGGATGAGAGAAATTTCGCTCCCAGTATCAATAATCATGGGGATAGCCATTTCCCCTATTTTGATATCTAAATAGAAGAGGTCATTGTTTCCACGTCTGGCCAAGACCTCGTTTGAGATTGTGTATATGGACCGAGTTGTGGCTGCCTGCTCGGTCCCTTCCAGTTTAAAGGACAATCTCGGGACAAATGATTATGACTATTGCATTTCCAGCAGCCCTTCCCCTTTGCAGGCCCAAAGGCTTTGCGCGGTGGTCCCCTTATTCTCTCTAGCGCTGCGATCTGCTTCTGCATGATTTCCATTTTCGCCGATTGCGCAGCCAGCTGGTCTCAATAATCGGTCATGTGTGCCTCCATCATAGATGTGAGATCTGCAGACATTTGCTTAAATTCTGACCGGACATCAGCTCGAATGGCTTCGGCATTGTTACTGCATGCCTGCGCCTGTTTGGACACGCCTAAACTTTCTGCTTCGGCTGCTAATTTTACGGTGTTATCGAAGGAGTCTGGCTCTTTCATCATAAAAACCTCCTAAGCTCTGGGCATACTGTCTTTTTTAGTTTCCGGAGAAGCGTGTGATCCTTACGATCATCAAAAGTATCATCCGCCTTCGCCATGTGACAAAACAGGAGACGCAGTCTGTTGGCATATTGCCGGACATTTTCTCCGACCCTTTGTTTAGCCTGATAGAAATTAAGCTCTGCATATTCTAAATCATCATCTTTTTGAAATAATTCTAATAGTAATCGTTTCACCTCATCATAACTGTTAGATTCAGACAGTACATGTTCGCTATAACCAGCTGCGGCCTTACTTTTTATCTTGGACCGGACAACACCTAAAATGACGGATTCCGACCACCCTGCTAATTGAGCGATTGCATCCACGGTGTCAAAAAACGCTTTTGCGGAGAGAGAACCTTCGTCTCCGGTAAAAGTAGGGATAAGATTAGTAAAGCCCACAAAGGAATCACTTTTAATGACTGACTGAGTTTCACCGCCACCGCCACTAGACATATTTAGTTCGGGCGCCATTGTGATATTTTAATAAGTGTGTATATTAAAATAATTGTTTGTAAAATAAAAGATAAGGGTCAACAGTGACTTAAATAAACAAATAGCGGTTTAATCATAAAATATAATCCATAGCATAACCGATACCCAGAGAAAATTTACAATGATCAACAATATAATAAGTAAACATAATAAACGCCTTCCCAAGAAAGTGGAAGGTAAAAACCCCCAGTAATGAAAGAGTCAAGCTAACACTACAGTCCAAGTAAGTTCACGGATTTCGAATAGGCTTAATGCCGCATAGTAAGGGCTGCTAGGGGATACATAAAGACAGGGTACTTAAGATTACGAAGTTCTAGGCGTGAAGGCTTGAAGAGACACATTCGGCATACGTACAGTAACGAAAGTTCGATCCATAATGCCATTCATTCGAAAGACCCGCCTTATATATCATCCTAGCATTACCCACAATCCTATGCACGAAGCCACACTCCTGATTGGCTGCCTGCCATTCAGATTCCTTCGCCCCCCATAACTTTGTCATCTTCCCTTGACTGTCTTTTATTTGATTCACCACAAAAGTTTACCATTAATGTAATGCTGCGAGGAGATGATTTTTTTATTTTTACATTTGCCAAGTGAATGGTCTACTTCCAGCAGGAGTGGATGAACAAAAATCATATGCCACACTGAGCGTGCAATATGCACTGTTTTTTCTTTGTTGTGCACGAGGTTCTCTCATTTTGTTTTTAGATTTCTACTCAAAATTCTTCTTTTGTTGATTTGCATTACTCATGCAGGTTATATGTATGCATATTTTTTTTGTATATGAATGTGTATATACACATTTGCACGTTTTTTTTTACATTCTGCATTCTTTCTTTTTTTTTTTACATTTGTAGCCATATTTTTTGTGCTATTTAAGCTTTGAATAATTTATTTGTTTCTTGCTTCTTGTATTTTATTTACCTGCCATTGCTGCCACAATGCATGTTTACAGTATTAATTGTAATCAATAAAAATGTTGTTTAATCCAAACCACGTTTCATTTTTTTTTTTTAATCCTCTGAACTCTGGTAGCAGAGCATGGTTTTGCTCTGTATAACACCTAATTAAAGCATGGCAGAGTCTTACTTTGATGAGGGTCGATCCATTCCCAAGCCTATGAGTGCCAACTACCACCAATGGAAATATCATATGCTAACATTTCTTGAGATAGAAGGTCTGAACAAGTACGTTAACGATAAAATTTCTTTACTGACTTCTGAACCAGATAAGTCAACTGTCCATTTACAGTGGGCTCGCTTGTGGCATTACCTGTTGAGCATGGTTAGCGATGATATAGTCATTATGCTCCAGGTTGATAACCCATTTGCCCTCTGGGACTCTATTTGTTGTCGCTATCCCAGACCGGATTCAGTGACGCAGGCTGAGATCATGTGTCATCTCTCAGCTCTGCATTTTAGTGAATTGGATGACCCAAATGCCTAAGTAGCGCGTGCATTGCAGGTTTGCGCAGAGGCAGGTGCCGTATCATTGCGGTTAGACGACAAAATACTGATCGACCATATGGTGGCTGGCTTGCTGTTAACCTAAACCGCTTTGAGACTTTCTGTGCAAGCTAATCTTACAATGTCTATTGAAACGTTCCAAAGTCAGCTAAGCTTGGTATTCAGGGATGATAGTTCGCATAATCGCCCTGTTAGCGTAGCTTCTTGTATGGCTTCTACACCTACTTTAGTCCCCCCTTCCTCTTGTGGGGCTCAGAGGACTTTTGAAATAACTTGTTATAAATGCGGAGGTTGAGGACATGTAAGGTCTGTTTGTCCCTCTAAGCATCTCCACACAACCTCTGGTCCCCCAGTGGCACATGCTCCACCCAGATCACATTCGCCCAATATGAGTACCCCATGCCCCAAGCGAAAAACTCGCAAGCCAGGTTCCAAAGTGCATGAGAATAAGCCAGCAGTTAATTGCATTGGGTTTCCAACAAGAGACTGGATAGTTGACACAGGCAGTTTGTTTCGTGTGATCAGGGATAAGAAGTTTTTTAAATCCATGCAGAAATGTCATAAAACGATCTATACTGCAGATCCTGCAAAGACAATTGTCGCTGTCGGTACGGAGGTCGCAAGTGTTTTGCTAAACTCTGGGTCTGTTTTAATGCTATTGTGACGACACATGCGTAATGTCATAATTAATATTCCACATGTCCCGTCACTACAAACATGAAAGCTGGAGCCTACAAGTTTGTGTTAATTGAATCAAACAGCAATGAACGCACAGCAATGGAAGATAGAAATAAAATGAATAGAGTGGGGGGAAAGTAAAAGAAATTATATTTAATAATGGTTAAGAAAGTAAAGGAAACCAGCACTAGCTGAAAATGGAAAGAAAATGAATTACGGGGGATTAAAAAATAATAATATTAGAAAGTGGAAGTTGGATGATATACTAAATTGAAAGGAAAGACACACTCAGAGAGAAAGGTAAATTATGTAAGTGGTACTAAGAATAATATCAGAGTAATTGATAATGTTAGAATGATCTCCTTTTTTTGTATATCTATATAATATGTGAGTGAAATCATCAGTTTATTAAGCAGTAAAGAGAAAGTGAATATGTAATTTGTTATACCCGAAATTGCCTAAGTTAGAAAAGTAGGCCTAGTGACGCCTATTGTTAAAGGATTATGAAGGGATTAAATGCAAGCAAGTGGAAACAATGAGTAGAAGGGTAGGGGAGAGGTTACCAATGCAACAGAAAAAAATCGAACGATAATTCCAAGAAGTGACGTGGGAGTTCAATGGAAAATCAGGGTCACGGGATTAAGAGGAAGAGAAACTTTTTTTAAAAGAGAAGGGAGAATGAGAAAAAACTTCGTTGAGTGAAGACGAAAGAGTGTGCTGAAAAATCGAAGAAAAGTTGTCAGTTACATATGTGCTGAGCAAGACTGCTGATGAGCGGTAACTAGCCCGAAGGAAGCAAGCCGAGTCCAAGCTGGGACCGAGCGGCAGCACGATCACATCGGACGACTCCGGAGGTGCGACCAGCCGAGCGACGACAAGAGAGAAGTGGCCCTGAGAGGCAAGGAAGTCGGCGACCTCAACGGACCCGAGTGGATCAACGCACGTAGCAGGAGCACGTGCAATCAGCGGCATGTATCGAGAGCTGATCGGAACGACGGTGTGTGACGAAAGTGCAAGGTTAAACTGCAATGTGCAAAATTCAGATAAGTGAAATTTTAAGAGTTATATTGGGCCCACGTGGCAATTTAATCATGATAGAACCTTTTTTTGAGACCATAAGATTGTTAAGACTGGAAATTAAGTAATAGAAAGTGAACAGTAAGATTCAAAGATCGATCCCACTTGTAGAACCAACGTACTTCTCCCTTAATTGTAGCTAAATTGTAATGGGCATTTTTTTTTAAGTCACTGTAACGTCAAGCAATTAAGTTATATTAAATTTTTTTTTATTATTTGCATTGTGGTAAAAGAACAATTAGGTTAATATGATTTATGAAGTAATATTTGTCTTGATAGTTAAGAAAAAAGTAGAAACTGTTAATATGATAGTCCTAGGCATTAGAAACTGGTTGGTAAATTTTACTGAACTTATATTTCAATAGTGTATGTTGATTATTATGTATGTTCATTTTCTTATTTTTTTCTTTTGATTGTTTGAATGAATAAATATCTTAGTTTAATTTTATTTATCTTGTTTCTTGAGCGTGTTATTCATAATATTAGTCCTAATGGGTAAATGATTATATTCAAGGAGGAAAAGGATAAGAGGGAGAAACAGTGTCTTTTCATACTAGACTGGGATATACGAGGGTTGTACCAAAAGTAAGGTTCCCAATGAGCTACAGCCTCGAGGGAAGGTGCTAGGCTAAATCCGACAACAGTGCCGTGCGCAGTGGTTCCCGCACTCTCGAGCGATTTGCTACGGCGCTCAGTGTTCGCTTGGCAGCCGTCAGAGATGGAAGTGTTGATCGCCGCTCCCGCCAAGTGCGAGGTTCGAGCAGTAATCCGGTTTCTCTACGCAAGGAAGTTACCGCCCGTGGAAATTCATCGGCAACTGACTGACGTTTATGGTGAAAAGTACATGTCCGTTCAGCATGTCCGAAAATGGTGCAGGGCTTTTGCTGAGGGTCGCACGGAAGTTCACGATGAAGAACGGAGTGGAAGACCGCCGGTTTCGGATTCGATTGCCCAGAAGATCAACAGTGAGCTGCTGAAAGATCGGAGGGTCACTGTCCGTGAACTTGTTGAACGCATTCCTGAAGCTTCCCATGGCACAATTGAAAGAACTTTAACAGAAACGTTGGGTTATCGCAAGGTGTGTGCTCGCTGGGTCCCCCGGATGCTGACTGACGGACACAAGGCGCAACGCCTTGACTGCGCTCACAAGTTTCTTCAACAATGTGAGGGGGGAGGCAACAAGGAGAAGTTGTTGGACTCTATCGTCACGGGAGATGAAACGTGGGTGTTTCTTTACACCCCCGAAACAAAACAACAATCTCGTCAGTGGCGTCACTCTGGTTCACCGCCACCAAAGAAATTCAAACAAACGCAGTCGGCAGGAAAGGTTATGGCGACTGTGTTTTGGGATCGGAAGGGGGTACTCCTCATCGATTTCATGCAACCTGGGACGACAATAAACTCAGACAGATATTGTGAAACATTAACCAAACTCCGGCGAGCAATCCAGAATCGCCGGAGAGGACGACTGATGGAGGGAGTAGTGCTTCTTCACGACAACGCTCGACCCCACGTCACTCGTCAAACACAGGAGCTTTTGAAGAAATTTGGGTGGACTGTTATGCCCCATCCCCCGTACAGCCCGGACTTAGCCCCCAGCGATTATCACCTCTTCCCCAAGCTAAAGGAACACTTAGGTGGCAAACGCTTCAAGAGCGACGATGAAGTCCGAGCAGAGGTCACACGCTTCCTCAACGGATTGGCGGGAGACTTCTTCGACTTAGGAATACAAAAGCTGGAGCACCGTCTTCAAAAGTGTGTCGAAAAAAATGGAGACTATGTTGAAAAATAGACAACAGTGTAAGCTTTTCAACGATGTATAAATTAATAACAATAAACAATGTTACTTGTAAAAAATATGGGAACCTTACTTTTGGTACAACCCTCGTAAATTTAAGCTTAGAGGGGACACTGGACATATTATTGCTAAAGGGGTATCTAGGGTAAATCGTCCTTTTGTTGCTGAGTGTTCATCATAATTATCATTTTTAATGCAATAGAACATGTGGGTAATTTAAATCCTAACGATGTGTGTTATATTATATTTTTTTTTGTTTGAGTGTGAGTATTTCAGACTGTTACCGTGGATAAGTAGGGCAAATTAAGAACATAAACGTAATTTTGGGTAGTATTGGCAATACCTCTAAGGGGGAGGGATAGATTTATTATTGAGCAAGATAAGGACCTGGGATATATATATATATAGATAGGATTGTTAGTTTGTGCATTGATAATGAATTAATATAAATGGAGTTGGTAGACAGTCTGTGATATAAACACTCAGTGTAATCGTCAAACAAGTGTGTTACAGGTAAGTTCACTTAAGTATATGAATATTAATATTGGGAGAATTATTGAACATAAAGGGGAATAGCAAGCATAGTTTTTTTTTTTATTTTGTCCGTGATAATATATAAAGTGTGCAACCTGTGCAGGACTTAGATTAATAATTATACAGGTAGGAGGTCACAACGCAATACCCTGCACGTGGAGGCATTACACTATATGACATGCTTTATGCTCCTCGTGTGCGTTTTAACCTCGTATGAATGGGACAATTAACTAAGCGGGGGTACTCTTTGTTTTTTGGCCCTGGCGGTGGTTATTCTATTACTTCTGATCAGGGCATATCCGTGGCTGCACAGGAGGCTGTTGTGGATTTACGGTTCCTCCCAGTTTCATCGGACACCCCCTCAGGCTCCCGAACGGTTATCACATACCAGGATGTTCACAATGCTCTGGGACATCCTTCGCCAAGAAAACTTGCCATTGCTGTGAAACAATCCATGGACTTGAAAAAGTGCCTCTCACTCCTGATGATCAGCCATGCGTTCCCTGCCTCGAAGCAAGGATGTGCAATGCCCCTCAGAAGATTGTCATGTTTCAGCAGTCCACACGCCCCCTACATCTTCTCCATGTGGACACTGTAGGGCCCATGCCTACTACCTCTGCCTATGGGAACAAATGTTTTGATTGTAGTGGACACTCATACCTGTAAAATATTTATGTGTGGTGTATCAACTAAAGCAGAGGTACCACAAGCGCTGATCAACCTAATTAAAAGGCTGCAATGATCCACTGGGCATAAACTCATATACAGGATGTGGCATTTATCTTGAGACAACTGAATATCTCAGAAACTAAGCATTGTACGAAAAAATGTCCAAAATCAAAAGTGAATTATTTCGCGGGGGAAATTCAGTAGTTAAAACATTACCTCCCCCCCCCCCTGTGTTAGGGGGGGGGGGGAGAAGGTAACTTTGAAATCTTAAATAAGAACCCCTATTCTTAATGGTATATTCAGATTGTACACGAAATTTGAGAAATGTTTTATTCTTGGTGTTTTTTCAATAGATCCAACCGTTTAGGAAATAGAGGCCCTGAAATTGTTGAACTTTTAAAGTTTTAAATCCAATTTTATCAATGAAGACAAAGAGACAGAGAGTGGGTCTTACAGACATTCCTATTCTACTTTTTAATGGTCTTTAAGAATCCGAAGTCATAATTTAAAAAATTCAAAATATTTTAGTGCACAAGTAAACTTTTGGGGGCAGCAGTCCTATGGTGACAGAGTCCATTCCTATGTGTATGTATTGAAAAATGCCTTCCTCCGATATAATATGCCCTAAAAACTTCACCTCCGACTTTGCAAACTGGCATTTTTTTGGTTTCATTTTTATATTTGCCTCAAAGATTCTCCCAGATAAAAATTCTAAGTCTTTCAAATGCTGATCCATATCCTTGGAATAACAAATCACGTTATCCAAATAAACCAGAGCAAATTTCCGTTTTATTTGCCGAATAATGTGTTCTGCAGTGCGTTCCCATACACTAGGTAAAGTAACTAGACCCATAAATTCAAAAATCACGCCTGGGATAACAAAAGCAGTTTTTGGCTGCTCATTTATGCCTAATTGCAAATACCCTTGATTCGCATCAAGTGCACTGAATATTTTCGCGTTTCCTGTCATGGACAAGGTTTCTGATATTAAAGGAAGAGGATAAACATCCGTTTTTGTAACACGATTTAATTTCCGATAATCTATGACAAATCTAAAGGTTCCGTCTTTCTTCTTTACCATTAATGCTGGTGTGGCCCATAGAGACATACTTTCTTGAATTACTCCGTGTTTTAATAGATTTTCTACTATCTGCTCCATAGTTTCTCTCTGCCCATATGGAATCCTGTAAGGGGCTTGTACAATTGGTCGCACAGCTCCGTTGTCAATTTGTTGATGGAATGCATGTGCATAACCTAAGTCAAATTCTGATTGTGAGAAGCAAGGTCTGAATTGGTACAACAAATCCTCCAAACGTTTTCTATCTCTGTTTTAAATAATTTCAAATAATCCTCCCTGCTCAAATCTTCCTGAAATGCCTTCCTCTCTGATATCAATAATAGTAATCCTTTCCATTCCTAATTGTTCGACAGTAAATATTTTACCTACTAAGACACGTTTATTGACACATAACTCTTCCTGGGAACAATTCAAAATACGAATGGGAACTGTATTATGGGCTGCAACTGTAAATAACACGATCGCGGTTTTTAAACCAGAAATCCTCAAATCATAAGTTTCTTTGACTCCTTTTGACCTTTAAACACTCCTTTCACTATTCCTGCACAGACTACTTCTAAAAAGGGCGGGATTGTTACTCGTTTCCCCAGACACACTGGCAGATCCTCCATAAACTTTAATTTCTTAATTGTAGCATTTACCGGTTCTATCTTTTCATTCTTCTCATCTCTACAAAAGGTATCTTATTGTTCCCTTCTCATATAGCTTTTTCTCCAGAATCAATACTAATTCCTACTCTGGCAAACATAGCTACTCCTAGAATTCGATCATAAGGTATCCTAAATCTCCTTTCCAATGAATAAAATGGTAAATGGTAAGTTTTTTCCCCAATTCAATTTTTATTTTATATGCTCCTTTGGTTTTAAAGACATGACCTATAATGCCAACTGATGGCATGCCGTTAAAAGCTATTGTTTACATATGCTCGAGGAAGAAGAACATTGTTGTCTGTCTATCATTGTTCAGTGTATTTTTGGATGGAATGTTTGCAGTGAAAAAAAACATACTGAAAATGAGTATGTTTATAAAATGTCTAATTGT
This sequence comes from Rhysida immarginata, assembly GCA_023313115.1. NCBI lineage: Eukaryota > Metazoa > Arthropoda > Chilopoda > Scolopendromorpha > Scolopendridae > Rhysida > Rhysida immarginata. Next base: position 1,212,030 of record JAHWFO010091316.1, read on the forward strand.
AATTGTTGAGATTAATTAAATTAATGAAGTTAACTAAAATAGCTCCACATTATATTGCTGAACAACAAACTGGTAGCAGAGCATGGTTATTCCTGCCGTGGATTTCCTGCCATCAATGTCCGCAGTAGAAACTTGTTAGGCCTATAGTCCAGAAGCCAGTCATTATGTCTACCAGTGATGCAACTTGTTCGAGAGCGACAATGAACGGTTAAAGAAATAATTCGAAATAATTCCTACATGGCAGAAAGAAGATCAGATAAGACTAAAGAGCAGATAAATTTTGCAAATGAATATTCTTTGAAAATGGAAGAAAAGAATTTAAGAGAAAGTGATTTGACTAGTAAACAGCAAATGATATGGATGCTAGATTCAGCATGCACATCTCATATGACTCATCAAGATAACGTTATAAGTGAACGAAAAGCTGATAGATCTGGAATATCGACTGCGGAAAACGGAATAACAATACAGGCTGAATGTCGGGGTAACGTGAAAGCAATGACTTATTTAATGGGTAAAGAAGCTCGAAGAGTAAGATTAGACAATGTTCTTTATGTTCTAAAGTTGAGCAGTAACTTAATGTCAGTATCCCGTTTAGTGAAGAAGGGAAAGAAAGTAAATCTAGAGGATACTAGGGCTAGAATTTATGAGAAAGACACAGGAGAACTAGTAGCTCAAGGATCGTTTGAAAATGTTTCACAGCAGAATGATTGAATGAATGCATAGATAAGCATGAAAACTCATGAGAATTCAATAAGTCTATGGCATAGAAGACTGGGGCATCTTCATTATGATTATTTGAAGAAAATGGAGCGTGAAGATTTGGTACGTGGATTAGAAAGACTTGTAGGAATAGAAAGGAAATGTGAAGAGTGTATACGGGGAAAATTCACAAGATTGCCATTCAAAGAAACAATAGTGGAAAAAGCTTCACAAATTTTGGAAAGACGGCACATAGACTTCTGTGGACCAATGAATATACAATCTGTTGGTGGTAGTCAATATATAATGGTAGTCGTTGATGAATTTAGTAGAAGAATTTTTGTAAAATTTTTGCATAGGAAAACTGAAGTGGCTGAGGAGTTAAAAGAAATAATCGAAAGAAGAGAAACTGAGACAGGGAAACATATCAAAATGATTAGATCGGACAATGGGACTGAATTTATTGATGTGTCATTAAGAGAGTATTACAAACGAAAAGGATTTAAGCACGAGAAAACTACAAGTTATTCATCACAGAGTAATGGAATTGCTGAGAGGGCAAATAGAACATTAATTAATACAGCAAATAATTATTGATTGATTCTGGATTGCCATGTCGACTTTGGGCTGAAGCTGTATGGACTGCGGCATACTTATACAATGTGACGCCAACCAAACGAAAAAGAAAAACACCACCGGAATTATGGTCGAATAGAAAGCCTTCTGTGCAATATTTGCGTGTATTTGGATATATGGTTTATTAACAGAACACAAATGTAAATAAAGGGAAATTTGATGCACGTGCAGAATTAGCTGCATTTGTTGGATATTCACTTGATCGGAAAGCCTATAGAGTTTATGATGTTCAAGAGAAAATAATACGAGAAAGTAGAGATGTAACATTTGCTGAAGACAAGATGGGATATATTGAAGAAGATGCTAATGAAGATCAAACATTACAAATATTAGATTATATTGAAGTTTATTCCAAATATATTGAGCAACAAGATGTTATTCCAGAAAGGGCAATAAATGAAATTATCGAGCATGATGATGAATTAATGTCAAAAACAGGAGTCAGTTTGTGAGGAAAATGAAGAGGAAATTTTACAAGATGAAGCATGTGATATTTATATAAAAAGAGGTCGCAAACGTGGAGATACCAATGAAGTATTGAAAGAAAGAAGGGAAAATGAACAATTACTTTTGAGACAAGTAGTGAGAAGGTCTTCTAGAGAAAGGAAGCCAAATCCTAAATATGCTGTAAATATAATTCAAGAAGAAGAAGAAATTCCTAAAAATTATAATGATGCGTTAAGATCAAAATCTTCATATAAATGGAAAAAAGCTGTGGACAGATAACTTAATTCGTTACGAGAATATGAGGAGTGGCAAATAATAAAGACCAGGATATCATAAAAAGTAAATGGATTTTTTCAATTAAAGCAAATGAAAGAATTCCTAGATATAAAGCCAGAATGGTAGCTGATGGATCCAGACAACGAATAGGAAGAGATTACGACGAATCATATAGTCCAGTCATGAAAGCAGAATCATTCAGAGTATTATTCTCTATGGCTGCTATGAATAATTATACAGTGAAATTTGTCGACGTTGAAACAACTTAAGGCAAAATTAGAAAGAGAAGTACTTATGGAAGCACCGGATGGCTTGGAAATAGATAGAGGACATGTTTTGAGAATAACCGGAAGCTTATATGGATTGCCCAAGGCTGGAAGATGCTGGTTCAATAAGTTGAACGAAATATTAAAAGATGTAGGATTTAAAAGATGCAAAGCTGACCCTTGTGTGTTCTTAGGGAATAACGATAATAGTTTTGTCGCTATTGTCGATCACGGAATACAGTGACGCCGCTCTAGCGGCCATATCTGTAAGCGCACAGTAGGGATTAAACGTTGGAGCAGTGAGACAGACGAGATAGTTCAACGCGACAGCTATAACCTATTCGTCCGAGGTTCAACGCAACACTGTTAGGCTAGCCTAAACAATCGACAGAGTTGAAAAATGGATAAACAATTGACGGAGTTGAAAAATGATGGTAAGTTTTTATTTATTTATTTTTTTTAAAATTTTTTTTTTACTATCCGTCAAATTTCAGCATGTTGTCTCTTTCTCTGGAGATAGGAAACACTATTATGGTGCATGTTTTAAGTGAAGGGAGTGGGGATCAAGTCCTGTGTCACTTTATTTTCTTTTTATTTTGAGTTGTCAGATCGTTTATAAACGAAATCCTTTTCATCACATGTATTAGCGATCATTGCCTATTAATGATAGACGATGTCAGAAAAACTAACATCGGTGCTTCCTTTACATCGATGTTGCGTTTCGTTACTATTTTCAGCAACCGATTGTTTTTGTCAAGCACTAAACATGAAATTTTTATCATTTTAAGTGCATACGATATTTGGAGATTGTAATTGTTCCTGTATTTTTATGTAATTTTTTTCTGTATATTAATACATGTACAGTAACACGAACACAGTAGTTCCCCCAGTTTTTGAAAAACATCGGTTGATAACATTTTTATTTAATGAAGTTACGATCATCGAAAATTCGATGTAGATATTTCTTGAATATCGATACTATCGCTTATTACTTCGATATCTTTATTTGGTTTGAGCATCGTAAAACCAGTTGGTTCGCATTTTGCACCAAGTCTAGATTTAGACATTACTTCTGCAGTAACATATTCATGGACTATCCTCAAAACCTTCAATTTAATAATCAACTTTCATTTAAATAATGTATTCAATGTTAAATAATTACAGACAGATTGATAATCATTATTTATAGTAAACATGGACCATTAATAATTCAGAAATAACAAATATCACAAATTACAAACAAATCTATTGTCAAAAAGCTAGCAATTACAAAGTTTTACATTTTAACACTTGACAGGTTAATAACAATGTGGAAAGTGGCATTCGGTTATCATTATTAGTCTGTCGTGTCACTTTGTTTCTAGCTTTTTGTAATCAGATTTGTATGTAATTTGTGAAATTTGTTATTTCTCAATAATAATGCTCCATGTTTACTACAAATAATCAATATGCCTGTATTTTTTTTTAAATTTATACTGTTTATTTAATGCTTGTTAATTTAATTTAATGAGTAAATTTTTTAAACTTTTGTTCTTCACAGTCCCCATTTCTTTAGATTTGATGACAATCTTGAGTCACATAGGAGAAAGGAAAAACACATAAATAGAAAAGCACGTAGAATTACACTTATGAAACAAGTATAAATAAATTTTTATGCACGTGAGTGTTCCTCTCGTTTGCTAAATTACTGCATCCTGAAACGAAACCCACCGACTTAAAGTTTTCTTTCATTTGTATTTAATTTATTTATGTACTTTTCAAACCCACTTAACCGTTAGAGTTGCAGGGGCAACAGTGATCTTCTACCATCAGTTTCTCCTTGTAGTCACCTGGTACTAGGCCAACCCCTTGGTCTCATATCCACTGGTTAGAAAAAAACAACTGCCTAGGAAGACCAGTTTGCAGCATCCATATCAGATGGCCATACTGACAAGACCTCTCAATGTGGAGAAGTAGGGACTCTACAACTAAAGACTTTACAACTATGGTGACACAGCTTGCTGCACCGATCTGAGCATCCAATTCTCTATCCTGCCACCCATCACTAGTGAATGCAGTCCCGAGATACTTGAATTTCTCCACCAATATGTCTCAATGGGCTCCCCTTAACACTATGCAAGCTGTCTTGTAAGGAACAAAATCTCAGTTTTAGCCAAATTGATTTTCATCCCCATGCTTAGCTGCAAACCGATGTAGTACATACAAGTTTGTGCAAGAAGACCCAAAAGGTCATGAGCAAAGAGCGATCTCTCCACCAAGCAGTCACGCACACAAAAACGCTCAACACCTTGGCTGCCCAGTCTATTCAGTCCATAAAGATAATGAACAAGAGGGACAGTATGCACCCTTGGCAGAGTCCAACATGCATGAAGGGTCTTTGAATTAATGCCATTTATCCAGACACGAATCTTGGAGTGTTTGTATGCAGATATGATAGCAAAGAAATCTGTCATATGCTTTTTTGAGGTACAGAAAGCAAGCATAGACTTTTGTATACTCCCAGGGTTTCTCGAAGATTTATCTTAGAAAAAAGTTGTGATTCGTTGTGTTTTGGCCAAGTCGAAAACACACTGCTTCCTCGATCAACTGTTTGGTGTCTGCTATTTCCTGACTTCTACTCTCCTGACACTGAGCATAGTTTCCCAGAAATGCTGAGCAAGAGGATGGATCGTTTGTTGTTGCAATCCCTTCGATCTCCCATCGTATTTATTACGAATGAATTTATTTTTGATAAGTTATTTATATACGAGGGTTGGGGCATAAGTCATGGCAACTATTTTTTTTTTATGAGAATTTAAGCATGGGTGGAAAATGTGAAATATACAGATGAAAGGACAAGGAATGGACGAAATGTACGGACATTTAACAACAAGCCAACACTTTGCTTCTCATGTTTATTAAGGTAGTTGACAACATTACAGGTTTCATGTTCTGGAATCATGAAGCCTGTAATGTTTCATACGTTTCATGCTTCTGGAAAATTTATTCTGGAACATGATTACCGGTTTTCTTTTTCCAGAATAAGTAACAGAAATCAAAATAGAGAACGGCTATTTTGATATACGAGCGTTGTTCAACTCGGGTTACATCCTCCTTGCACGGCGGTTGACTGAGAACTGATTTAACATTGCTCTCTGCGCAACATCAGGAACTCACGGAGCCATCTAATGTTGTGGAAACATACTACCAGTCATAGCTTCCTTGAGACATATGACATTTTATGATACCATCCCTTAGCTCTGACAAAAAAAAATAGTTGCCATGACTTATGCCCCAACCCTCGTATTTGTATTCTTTTCTGACCAATCCAAATTTTAAAGGCAATTTAATATTTTGTATAAAACAGAATTTTTACTATTTATGAACACTGAATTTTAAATTTGTAATTCTGAGAAATGTCTGATGGTTTAATGCTTTTGGGAAAGAATAAAATTTTTCACTTGGGTATGAAAACAATTATTTTATATGCATTTTATTAATTAAATTTCCCTCAACGTTCATTATTTTTAAAGAAATTTTGAAAATAATTATAAACATTCGCGAGTTACGAAAATCACATTTTTATAACCGAAACACGAATAGCATCATCTAAACATGCATAAGCCCAAATACATCGATCCACATGAGTGAAATCGTAGGATAGGGGCGTGTAAAAGTTTGAATAGTAGCATCGATTTCAATCGGAACAGAAATTCGGAGTAGAATGCTTAGCCGTGCATAGGCTCGACTCAGACGGATACGATTATCGTGGGATCGCGGCTATGGGAATCAGTCTTTTTTTAGACCTACATCGTGGTCGTAATGTAATGAAAAATGCACATGAAATACTAAAATGAATGCACGAGTAATAAGAAAAATGGTATAACATTTCCAGCACGTCTTCTTTAAAATGTTGTGAACAAACAACCATTGTTTCCGTAGGTTTTTTCCCATTTTTAACTTAATGCACCATTCCTTCTTTAATTTCCCATCTCTAGGAAATTTATGGAACGATAGCGTCTTTCCATCTCCTACTTTTCCTTTACACCCCGAGACGCAACAATAATTTACCATCGTATAAAGCAGCGAAAAAAAAATACAGTTGAGTTGTCAAGTGTGCTGTTTTTCTCACGTGCTCGCTCACCTATTCAGTATCCCAACTGCGCCGCCATTATAGTCGCTGCGACGCTAGCGCCACAGGAGTGAAAATAGGAGTTTACGTGGAAGATTGTCTAATTATAGGGACATCTGATGAAGTCATTGAAAGACTGATTACCAAATTAAAGAAATATATCAAAATAAGAGAATAATGAATAATGAATTTTTTGAATATTGATATTGAGAAGGAACTAGGAGGATATACACTGAAACAAGAGAAGTATATTCAAGTCATATTCAGAAGATTTAATATGGAAAATTGTAATCCAGTGAGGACTCCCAGAGTATTAGGTGTTAAACTTGATGATTATGAAAATTCACCAAAAATAGATGAAACATTTTATCAAGAGATTTTGGGAAGCTTGAACTATCTAGTTACTAGCACATGATCGGATTTAGCATACACCTTAAGTAAAATGTCGCAATACGCAAAAGTTCCAAGAGAGATACACTTTCAAGCCCTAAAAAGAGTATTACGTTATCTTCAGGGTACAAATAACATGAAACTTAGGATCACAAAGGATAGGGGAGTGCTTATTATAAGTTCAAATGCTTTTTGGTGCACAACAAAATATTCAAAGTCGTTTAGTGGATATAATGTGAAAATTGGAAACTCTTTGATATCTTGGAAAACCAATAAACAAAACTCTGGAATCTTAAAATTATCTTGTCTTAAGCCTAGTTTAGAATAATCAATTTTTTTTGTTTTATTTGTTGCCAAATAAATGTGTGCATATTACAAATACAGCCATTTTGTTCCTACTTGGGTTAATCAGATTTGAGATAATTTACCTAAGGGATAGGGAGGAAGGTTAGAAAAGGAATGGCAGTGATTAGAGACGGGATTTTGGGATAAATCTACTGACACTATATGATCACTGGTGGCCATTTATTAAACGAACGCAATTTAATAAACTTAAGTTAGTGGGAGGAGTAAAGGGGCTCTAGAACTCAGTATTCATAAGGGAGGGAAGGAAATTCCAAAGGAGACTAAGACCTAGTAATAACCATAAGTTAGTTATAATAAGATTTACTATTAAGTTATACTCGTGTGCTTCAAAAAATGGAATATTCAGCTGGGTAATGACCATGTAAAATAGTCTCATGTTATGTGTGAATAAATTGGTCAAATGAAAAAAAAATTATATTTCTAAACGTACACTGGGTTAAATTAAAACGATTCATTAAACGTAAAAATTAAAACAATTCATCAAAAATCAACTAAGTTATGAGATTTTTCATCACTTCAAAATAATGGAATATTGGCTGCACCACGTCAAAATAATGGAATATTCCCCTTTACATATTCTGAAATGGGATATCCCATTTAGTTTTCCAAGCTAAACCGATATATTTCCAAGCTAGATTACTTTTTGTTACTTTATACTATCATTCACATACGTCTTCGGCTGCTAAAGAATTTTCAATTCACTATCTATTGAGAAATGTCACCCAAAAAGGATCTGTCATTAATCCACGTAAGCTGATACTCCAATTGCACAAATCAGATTGCAAACGAAGTGATATTGCTGAAACAGCACATTGTTCATAAAGTGCTGTTTCCAAAGTTTTGAAAAAAAGCAAATCCCGGCTATGGATTTTAAACAAGTCGGGACAAACGTGGACACCAACGTGCAATGAAGACACTTGAAGAGAGTTGGGGTGCAAAATTGTACCTAATGATCGATTCAAATCATCAAAAATTATTAATACATTGTGGCATAAGGATGGAACTGATGTATCCCTAATACAACACTCCAGTGCTTATCTGAATTTGGAATGAACAGCTGTGTGCCAAGCAGACACCTATGTTGAACAAAACTCAACACAAAGCACGACTAAAGTGGTGTAAAGCTTCGCCAATTGGACTTCTGAGAACTTCAGCAATGTCATCTTCAGCGATGTATCCCGATTCTGTCTACATTTGGTGACCAAGGAATCAGAGTATGGCGAACTAAAGAAGAGGTGCACTATCCTTGCACCATGAACAAAAAAGTCAATTTCCAAACAGCATCTAGGTGTGGTGCTGCATGAGCTTCATGGCTATGGGAGAGCTTGTAATCATCAGAGAAATGATTAATTCACTGGCCTACAGAAATATGGATGCGTTTCTTGTCTCATCATCCGAAAATTTATATGGAGACAGACTTTTTCTTTCAACAAGATAACCCCTAGCTCACACATCACGCTCAATTGAGAACTGGCTACAGGAACAGAAAGCCCTGGCCTCCTAACTCCCCAGACCTGATCTCCATAGAAGGTCTATGGAAAATCATGAAACAAACTGGCAAATGATAACCACTCAATTCAAGAACTGAAACAGAATGTCTGGTTTTACACTGATGTCGACAACTGATTCATTCTCTTCCAAAAAGAATTTGCGCTGTCATTGATGCCAATGGTGTCCCTACCAAGTATTAGTGTTAGTTTTGATAGTTTTGCTCTTTGTTAGATTCCATTATTTTGACTCAGTGCTGTCAATATTCCATTTTTTTGAAATGATGAAAACTCTCATAATTTTGTTGATTTTTGATGAATTGTTTTACTTTTTGTATTGAATAAAACTTCATCCATTATACGTTTAGAAATAAAATTTTTGTTTCATTTGACCAATTTAATCACAGTTAACATGAGAATATTTTACAACACGGATCACTATCCAGCTGAATATTCCAATTTTATGAAGCATACGAGTAGATACTGACGGTTGGTATTTAACAAAGTGTAGCCAACAACCTAGGAAAGAAATAAAACCGTCAGTCTCTCCAAAAGTTAAGACAGATCCTTAACTTCACCAATGATTCAGGGTGAATTGCTCATGCCATCTCAACTGGACAACACAACAGTGGGAAAACATGCTGTGGTCGGATGAGACGAAGGTACAGCACTTTGCATGTGAAGACAGAAAGTAATTCAAACGTAATAAACGTGAAATATAAAAGCTACAGTGTTTACAGCCAACTGTGAAACATGGAGGAGGAAATGTGATGAAGTGGGGTTGTTTTACCTGGCATGGTGTAGGCCCAGTCCATCATACACTACTGTTTATAAAAATCGCAACACCCTGATGGAATGGTCCAATCCATATGCAATTTGCAATATTTGCATACAATGGGTCAGAATATAAATGATTAGATTTTCAGAGTAATTGCTTGAAAGAACACCATGCCTCGACGACGACGAAGGGTACCATATCAACAGCTGACAGACTTTGAAAGAGGACGCATAATTGGTCTGCGTGAAGCGGGATGTTCGTATCGTGACATTGCTGCTCGTGTAGGATGTAATGCAACGACAATTATGCGTGCATGGAGGCAGTGGAGCGAAGAGAACAGGGCACACCGAAGACCAGGCTCAGGAAGACCCAGCATGCGACAACGCGAGATGACAGACACCTCTATCGCATGTGTGTAGCAGATCGTACAGCCACTTCCACAGTGTTAGCACAACAGTGGGGTGCTACAGTAGGCAGGACAATGTCTGCTAGCACTGTACGACGCCGTTTGATTTCCAGAGGATTGATGGCACGAGTACCATTGTTGCGGATTCCTTTGACTCAAAACCACCGGCGCCTCAGGTTGCAATGGGCCCATCAACACCAACAGTGGCAAGCTGAATGGCAACAAGTTGTGTTTTCGGATGAGTCAAGGTTTAACTTGCAGCACCATGACGGCAGGATACGAGTCAGAAGACACCGTGGCGAGCGCGACCTTCCAGAATGCATCCTGTAGCGTCATTCAGGACAAACGCCAGGGGTGATGGTGTGGGGTGCAATCAGTTACCATGGCCGTTCCCGTCTGATCAGAATCCATGGCAATCTGAACAGTGACCGGTACTTCAGGGAAGTTGTGCAACCCGAGGTCATCCCCTTCCTGCAGAACCTTCCAGGCGCTGTATTCCAACAGGACAATGCCCGGCCGCATGTGGCCAGAAATGTCCTCGCCTTTTTCCAAGCACATCAGACGCCCTTGTTCCCCTGGCCTGCTCGTTCACCAGACATGTCGCCAATCGAACATGTGTGGGACAGGGTTGCTCATCGATTGGCTCGTCAGACTCCTGCAGCAGCAACTGTGGATGAACTGTATAGCCGTGTAGACAGAGCATGGCAGGACATTCCCCAGGCCCTTATTCAGAGCTTGTTTGACTCAATGCCACGACGTTTAGAGGCTGTAATTGCATCCCACGGTAGTTTCACCCGATACTTATGTGACAATAAAACGCATTGTATTGACCTGAAAATCTAATGGTTTCTTTTCTGACCCATGATATGCAAATGCTCCAAATTTAATGCAAATTGGGCTATTCCATCAGGGTGTTGCGATTTTTATAAACAGTAGTGTATAAATCGCATCATGGATCGCTTTGTTTATAAATCCATCCTTGAGAACCTTATGCTTCCTTATGCTGATGATAATCTGCCCCTTACATGGTCATTCCAGCACAATAATGACCAGAAACATACCAGCAGACTTGCCAAGGAATGGTTACACAGAAATCATATCAAAATTATTGGATGGCCTGCTCAGTCAGCAGATTTGAACCCCATAAAATGCTATGGATTGATGTCAAAAGGGCTGTTAAAGAAAAAAACCCAATAGTAATCTTAGACTACAAGACACCATTAAAGAAGCATGGAACAACATTCTAGAAGATCGGTGTAAATGTCTAGTGGAATCCATGCACAGACGATGTATAGCCGCTATTAAAAACTTTGGTTACCCAACAAAATACTGATTCTATGATGTATTATTAATTTATTTTGTATATGGTGCTAAATTTTTGCCGATATGAAAATCACCTAAAGGATTAAAAAAAAATTATCTCATTGTTTCAGTTTTGAATTGAACATGCATGGTTATTTGTTGGATCATTTCACACTTAATTCTTTTATTGGTGTAATTTTTTTTGTAACTGATTAAGAATTTTTGGTAACAAACAACATAAGCCAATATCGGTGCTAAATTTTTGGCCACCACTGTATGTCAAGGCCACAAAGCATGGAATTTTTCTTTTTACAATTTAAAAGAAGTTTGATAAGTAAACGAATATAAATAATTAATCGTTATTCAAAACTCTTTAAAAATGAAAACAAGTTCAATGCCTTGTGCCTGTATAAAATAATAAAATAAAATTCTAAAATACTTATACTAGAAAATCTTATCAGCTAAAGCCAAAATAGGTATTTTATTAATTGAAAGAAAATCCTGTCAAGACTATGTTAAAATATGGGACGATTCTATTTTAAGATATTAAAGTTTAATAAAATCTTAGTCGGCTGCGCCAAAATATATGGGGTCCGGGTGTTCAGACATATAAGACAATTCCCAAGTTCTAATAAATTGTTACCCGTTCAACCCACACATTCCTCCGATCTACTTGCCTAATTATTTAGTCATGGCAACTCTACGATTGGGTAGCCATTCCATCCATGTAGGTCCAGCTTGGCGAGTCACTGGTGGAGGGTGCGTTACTTTAAGTTAAGATTTTTAACTCCTTTGAGGGCTCCAGATCCATTGCTTGAATATTAAAGAAGGTATTTATCTGCCTTTGCTTCTTAATATTTTAGTATTTCTCCCTTAATACCATTTGTTTATTAGTGATTCGCAATTTTCCCGCTAATTCTCACTCTCATTAAATTCCCAAATACCAAGCTAATTTAAATATTCTCCTCAAGCTTCATTTATTGAGACAATAAACAGACTATAATCATTTAAAAGAATTGGTTTATTTAACACAAATTCTTTAAATTAAGAAATAAAAGAAATTGTAGTTGGACTGTTGACCCATGGCAAGAGAAAAGGAGTGAGAAAATAGGGATTACCATTCTCTCTGGAGGGACTGATCTCCGCTGACGGGGTCTCCTGTCTATTGAGGCAAAGGTGGCCAGGGAGGTCGTTCTCATTGTTCGGACCATTGACTGATCTCCCTTTTTGGGACGGCCGAGTGCCATATGGCACTTTTACTCGTTTTTATAATATAGTCAGAAATAAAATTTTTTATCTTTTTAATCATTCAGTCTAAGAAAACGAAAATTACTGTATTCTATACAGGAAACCTTTCTCTATAATAATACAGTATAATTAGCTTAGAGAATGAGATATTCAATTTATTATAATTAATTTAAAATGAACAGGCGTGGATGTTACAAAATAAACGTCGATCTTATATACCCATTACATACTTCTTCATTTTAAAATATATTTACTCTCTACTTAATAAAAACCTGCTTTTTATGAAATTTCGTAGCTTCCTTAATTGTTCCATACAAGTTTTCCTGCATAAATATATATAAAATTTTTTTTATCTTACCTTTACTTCATCCTTGTAATTTGAGTGCCCTCTTTGTTTTCGATTTCGCGAAGTTGAACTTTCGCGCCAAATTGCGAGATTGTTATTGCAGTTGGTTATAGGGAACTTTCTTTTATTTTAATCCTCAGAGTCTATTCTTTATTTTAAGTATAATATTAATTCATAAAATGAAGTTAGAAAATAGAAATAAAGTAAAATGTAGGCGGATTCACAACAATAAGGTGTGACTGCCGCCGTGATGACGTCATTTCAGAATGCATTCCGAAATCCCCCCCCTCCTCCTCCTCCTCCTCTACAAGGCCGCTTCAATGCTTAGAAGGTTGGAATGTAATTTTATTTTTATCCGTTTATTGTTTACTTTATAAAGAATTGTTCGCATCACGTTAAGACTTATAATTTGGATGTGGACTAGTAAATACTAGTAAATGGACTAGTATATATGCATTCGGAATGTTTATATTATAGTTAGAAATTTTTGGTTAACGTTTCATTATTTTGCATGAATAATAAAACATCAATTGAACCAAAAAATTGTTTTTTCGTTTATGCACCAAATTGTAATAAATGCTTTTAATTTTAAATTAAAATATATTATAAAATTATATTTACAATATCCAAAATGATTGTATATTTATTTAAAATTCACACATAAATTCATTTTCAATTAGCTTCATTTGAGAATGTAAACAGTATTCATTTGTTTCTATATGAATTTTCATGTTTATAAACACATGTCATTGAATTTTATAAAAAATAATACAAATTTTATAATAATAAATGAATATTTAATTTTATTTTAGCATATATGCAATTTACAAGCGCTATTTTTTTGTATAAAATGCACATAAAATCACATTCTCAAGGCTTTCTGGTGGATAGAGGCGGGGCCTGGATTTTGATTGGTTGTAGTTAGATCTACGCGATTACGTCAACTAGCATTAAATTACGTCATGGCGCCAACTTCAAACCCGTGAAATCTCCACATAGTTATGAAAAAAAATTCATAACATATGATAATAAATAAAATTTCTTAATTATTTTTTAATTCTCATACAGACAATGAAATACTTCACATTTTTGGCCTAACTTACTAATTGGAAATAATTTTCGTTTTTCTTCTAAAAATTCATTAAAACAAGATTAATTTTTCTTTACTCATATTTGTATTTTTCAGAGTTATTTTTAAAAATAAATTATGCACATAATATAAAATATATTGTTTCATATAGTGGCCTAAACATCAATAAAAACTATGCAAAAAAAAATTCGCCATAAATAGATATACTTTGACTAGAAAAAATTTTTGAACAAATTAGCGCAATTTTCCCGTTTTTGATCAAAATTTTCCCGTCCTAAAAGGGTTAATTCATCTCCCTCAATTCCGCGGGTAGCCTCATAATAATAATTTTATAATAATAATTTTATTGAAAATTCACTAAACTGATTTCTAAAGATAAAATGGTAGGCAAGATTTTGCGTTTTTCATTTATGATAAGGTCGGTACAGCTTTCTGGATTGACTTCTACTTCTAACTTTCTGTTAAATCTACTTTTATCAGACTCTCCTATCAGTCTTCATTCGTTCACTTCACTCCCAGTTCCGAATCTCGTCTCTTCTCGCTATCTTTTGTGTCTCCTCTCCTCGTCTTCCTTAGGTCTCTCCTTGTTTTTTGTCGAAAAAAACAGAAATGTTGATTGGAAAACAGAAACCTTACTGGTGGTTGGACAAAACTGTTTTTCCATCGGCTGATGTTCTTTCTCTTCTCCTGTGAAACCTCATCGAACTTCAAACAAGGATTGGGGAGGACTCATTGGAATTTGCCATTGCTCACCTTCCCAATTCTGATTCTCTAAATATCGAAATGACACCAGTTTCCTGTCCCAAAATTCAGTCTCTAATTTTCTACTTAAATTTATAAATTTTTGGGAATTAATTTCCATGACAAATTTATTATCGAAGTTGGAGAAACGCCAAGAGAAGCAGAAGGAAGTGATTGAACAATTCAGGGAGAAATTGGAAAATATATTACAGATATTTCCATAAGAAAACAAAGACCACTCAAAAATTTTGGCTGAACTATTTGTCAGAAACAACTTATTTAAAACAATTAAGTGGGCACGTACCTATTAATTTGTTCCTCCACAAGATAAATATCTCTGCGTCTGACTTGTCAGTGCGGCGCTCGTGAATCAGTGGAACATGTGCTTTTGTTTTGTCCTCGTTTTCAACGCCAGAGGGAGCTCCTTGCTCAAGGCCTTTCTAGCCGGAACTTAGCGGTGTCGCTGAAAACTCTTTTACTGGCTTCACCTATGAGCCATTCCCAAAAGCGCTCTGTTATCAGGCTGTTAACGTGTTTTTTGTGCGGTTCTGGATTATTGGGGACAATTCTAGGACCCCTGCGCTCTTGATAGTTATGGCCACTAACTAATCTGCTTTACCTGTGATATCCATCAGCTAGCCTCCGTATCTCTAGGAGGTGAAGGCTGTGAAGAAGAAGAAGAAGAAGAAAACAATTAGAGAAAATCTAAGGAGAGCCACAAAAGTGAGAGAGCCTTGCAACTTGTTCTCCTGGTGATACGCTTGCTCGTCCTCAGCTCCTCCAAAACGTTGACTCTGCTCCTCCTTCTCCTGTTCGTTGCCTCTTGGCAATCGGTGTGCTGCTGGCATCGGAGTTGATTATCGCCTGTTGCTCCCATACGCACTCTCGCCAATACCCAACTGAGCTCCAGTGCCCGAGGATGCCTGCCGCGTCACCGTAATAGGGCAAAGTTGGCGAAGTTATACTTTATCGCAACTACCCCTCACTACCACCTGTGTCGGTTGATCCCTCCTCAGCCCGACACTGAGTATCACACTCGATATAGACACCTGTTGCTCAAACCAACTCCCCCTGCCATCCGCTGCTGATTACTTACACCACTTGTCCCAGGTGGGTTCTACACATCATGCTATTTCTACTCAGTGAGTAGCTCATCTACCTTGGATTAGTGCTGATAGTCTCGTCTTGAGACTTTGCACCTTTTCTTAGCTCGCATCGAACTTGCTGATCAATCTCTCGCTGTCGCTATACACTTCGATCTCCTCACTTTGAGCTTTCAACTCGATCTCTCTGGAACTGTAGATTTTATGTCTTGTCACATCGAACTCTCTACAACTTTTTTTTTTGTTTTCTGTTGTCTCTTGTCCCCTCTTTGGTTTGACCTAATTTCTGATTGGATATTTTTTATTCCATTCCGAGAATCTCTCCACTGCTAAGGTCGTTGTCTTAGCAACCCCAATCCTTTTCCTTGAACTTAGCATCGCCATTACATTAATATAGAACAATTTGCATGAAATAAAATAAAATGAACAATTTTCTTCTATTTTCTGAAATTCAAAATGTTACTAATAATGTGCCATCTGAAATTATAAACATCCTCTATGTTGGAACTTGCTGATTTGCTGCGATGCTGAGGACTATCATCTGATTAGTAATAAAATAAGGTTTTTTCTTTTATTCTCTTTCTCCTCCAAACGATAGTTCACTTTTTCTGATAATAAAAAAACCCACAGATATGCCAATTTATGTATGACATATCTCTAGTGGCGGGTCATATGGGATATTTTCAAGAAATATGCCACATGTCCCGTCACAAAAAAATGCAAATCTGGGGGAATCTCCTTTTGCAGATTATATAATTAATGATAAACACGATTACTCCACTGACTTGTTCAAAGTCATTCCTAGATGTAGAGACAAAAAATTATTTTTCTTAGAATCGATTGAATTTGTGAAAAATAAAACGACCAATAATATCCTGAATAGTGATGATGGCCCTATGCCAGTGGCTGAATGGTTGCCTTTAGCTAAATTCTTTACTTAGTAAGTTTCTTTGTTGGTATGTTCGATTTGAACTTTGAGATTCTTCCTGAATATTGAGTGACTCTTTTAAGCGGAGTTCTTTTTAGTTCTGGTGGCCAGGGTTTGGGTTGGTTGTTTTCTTGCTTTTATTGCTCTTGCTATGAAGGGTGTTTTGATCGGTTGTGCTATTTTAATTGTTTACTACTGTCTTGAAAAACTTTGTAATTCGTTGTTAGTTTTGGCTTGGTATTTCATTTGATTGGTTCCTGTATCTTATATATTCTTTGTCTCTCGTGTTTATAATCACTCATGATGAAGGAAATTTGGTTTCCGAAATGTACATCCGAGTCAATAATACTTCTCATGTGGATTAGTGTTTTCAGTGTTCCTTTAATTTGTATTAACTTGCATGCTTCCATAATCAGCTAATGTGGCAAGATTTTCCTCATTTTTAATTTTTTTGAGAATTAGACTATAGAGTCGCTCAATAAACTCATCTACAAGGTAAGACAATTAATAAACGAAACTGGAGCAATTACCAAATACAGAGTAAAACTTTAATATTTTCCAGAGTAGTTACCGTCTAAGGCTTCACATTCATTGCAGTGTTCATACACGATTTGGAAACATAGCTTAAAGTCTTCTGTCTTAATCCTTCCAAGTTCTGCTGTAATGTTCTTTTGATGTCTTCTACATTCTTAAAGCTGTGTCCTTTCAGACTTCTTTTCACCTGTGGAAAGAGGAAAATGTCTGATGGAGACAAATTTGGAGAATAGGGAGAGTGATAAAGCTCCACAATTCCGTTACTGGCTAAGAACTCTTTGACAAGCAATGCCATGTGCAACGTGGCATTATTGTGCAGTAAGAACCAACTCCCTTTTGCATGAAATTGTGGCTTGACTCCATGGATTCTTTTAATCAGATGTTGCAAAATGTCCCTGTAGTACTCTTTCTTAAATGTCCAAGCAGATCAAACTCTTTTTGGATAATGCCAATGCTGTTACAAAAGTGATGACCATACGTTTTGTTCTTGACTTTTCAAACCGGAATTTCTGTTTTCGTAAGGTTTTCGGGGATCGCCATTACATGCTCTGTCATTTTGATAGCATCAGATTTCGTCCAGTCACAATTGAATCCAGAAAGTTCGGTTTGGCATCTGTGGCCACGATGAATTCTGTACAACCATTCACTCTGTTTCCTTTTTGCTCATTTGTTAAGAAATGTGGCACAAATCAAGCACAGTTTCCTTTTGCCGAAATCGTTTGTGTATATTAGGTGAATTGTTTCTCGATTAATGTTTAAGAATTTTTTCATCATTTTCAGGTTCATTCGCTGATCAGTTAAAAAAGGTCTCTCACCTTCTCGATCGTTTCCTCAGTTTGAACAATTTTCGGACATCCCGTGTGTTTGTCTTCCCGACCATTGCCAAATCTAGCAACCATTCAAGAACACGTGCACAAGATAACGGATCATCACCATACACTTGCTTTATCAACTTGTAAGTTTCCATAAAGGTTTTCCAAGTTTAAAACAAGACTTAATGTTTGCCCTTTCTTCCATGTTTAATAATTGGAAAGTCAACCAATCACTGCGTGCAGTTGAAGCACGAGAATATATAGGTGAGCACAAATTTATTGTTACAACTTGGCAATGGCAACAAGAATAGTTTATAGATCGATAACACGTAACCCCATGATTGCACATGCTCGAACACATTCAAAGTAGCATCAGTCTCATTTATTAATTGCTGAACCTTGTTGTTTGACCTCGATATCCTTGTTGGAAAGAAAGAGCTACAATAAAAGTGTTTAATGTACACAATGGAAAGAAAGAGCCTCTTGATATCCTTGAATTCTATCTTATTAGCAGGTTCAATCCTAACCTAACTTTATTTTCGCCATTGTAGATTCCTCCTTAACTGGGGGAGATTTATCTGTCAATTGAGGCCAACTATTTTTTTCATTGGTCGCACTTATATTTCCTCCTGCATTCCAGTATCATCTGTCAGCATAAACTCCATTAGTTGGGAATATTCTTTCACTACAATCGTTGGCCAAAATATTCTTCCATGGGCCTGCTAGCTCGTTTTAAGCTATTATCCTTGCAATGGGAGTAGATCTTGGGCTAGGCAATCCTCCAACTTTATGAGGACAGTGTCAGAATGTTTACTCATTTGGCTGATTACAACTTCGTTATTCTTTGGCATATTAACTACTTTTACTAAGAACTCGTGAGACATACAGATTAAATTCTTGTCGAATTCTCCTACACCTGCATAGTTAACAGAAGGAATTCCATTAAAGATTTTTCATTGGCAAGATTTGTAACTGGCCTCCATGTTCTAACAAAGTAGCTATGCATATCCATTGGACGTCATCCAATAAAGTTTTAGATAACCCATTAATTCTGGCTCGATTTTTTTGACATTCTGCTTTCCCGATTCCGAGAAATGCAAACAATCACCAGCATCTTCCAGAACGGGAAATTCTAAAGTGAATGTATCCAAGGTAGTTTCTTGGACCTCTTTGCACACTAGACAGTCACTAAAAGTCTAAAGTCTGATATAAGTGCGACCAATGAACATGACCACCGAACTTGGTACTTTTGTACCAAATTTAGTACTATTCATACTATTTGGTACATTAATAAATTAATAATAATCACATATACCGGATGAGGCATGTATCTTGAGACAACTGAATATCTCGAAACTAAGCATTGTACTAAAAAATGTCCAAAATCAAAAGTGAATTATTTCATGGGGTATATTCATTAGTTAAAAAATTACCCCCCCTCTTGTGAGGGGGGCTGATGGAGGGGTTACTTTGAAATCTTAAATAGGAACCCGTATTTTTAATGGTATATTCAGATTGTACACAGTATTCGAGAAATGTTTTATTCTTGGTGTGTTTTCAAATGATTCAACCGTTTTGATAGAGGCCCTGAAAGTGTGGAACTTTTAAAGTTTTGAACCCAATTTTATCGATGAAGACAAAGAGATAGAGAGTGGGGCTTACAGACATACCGATTCTACTTTTTAATTGTCTTTAAGAATCCGTAGTCAGAATTTCAAAAATCCAATATTTTTCAATACACTCGCATAGACTGGCTCCATAGGACTGCTACTCCCAAAAGTTTACTTGTGCACTAAAATATTTTGAATTTTTGAAATTCTGACTTCGGATTCTTAAAGACCATCAAAAAATAGAATAGAAATGTCTGCAGACCAACTCTCTATTTCTTTGTCTTCATCCATAAAATTGGGTTCAAAACTTTAAAAGTTCAACACTTTCAGGGTCACTATCTCCTAAACAGTTGAATCATTTGAAAAATCACCAAGAGGCATTCAACAGATACTCATTGAACATCGTAACACGTGTTCACTTGTGAGTACTAACCAGCACTTTACAGAAGCTGAGTTATTAATTTGTTGATCTTGGTGGCAGCATTTTTATTTCTGTTCATATCTCAGTTATCGTTCAAATTCGGACCTATGTTCATAGGACTTTTTGTGATTACCTTGACCTTTGTAATACCTCCTTAAATTATTTTACACACGATTTGAATCTCCGTGTATAATATCTTGTACTGTTTTTGAAAAATTTGGCACTATTCCAGCGGTACTTTGACACATCCGGTCAAAACTATTTTGGCAGCGGTGCTCACAAAACACATCAGCTTTTACAGAGTCGAGTCACATTATTATGACCACCAGCTAATATCCCAAATAACTCCCTTTAGCAGTATGGACAGCAGCTAGACGGTATGGGAGTGTGTCCATAAGATTCTGGTAGGTTTCTACTGGTAGCTGTTGCCATGCAGACTGTAAAGCATCCTATAGCTGCTGAAGGGTATGCGGTGGTTGTTCCATAGCACGCACATGCCGATCGAGGTGATCCCCAAAGGTTCTTGATTGGGTTGAGGTCTGGGGAATTAGGGGGCCAGGGTAGTATTGAAACTCTTGGTCGTGTTCCTCAAACCACCCTGAACAATTGCAGCCGTATGACATTTCACATTGTCTTGCTGGAACGTGCCATCCCCCTCTGGGTGTACTTGATCTGCAATTGTGGACAAATAACCGAAACGGTTGAGAGTGCCTTCCACAGGTATCAGTGGGCCCAGACAATGCCATGAGAGCACTCCCCCCCAGCCACCAGCCTGGATTCGTCCAACAATGTTTGCAGGATGCTTGTTCTCGCCTCACCTGCCAACGGCCATCACTTCTGTGGAGGAGAAATCGTGACTCATCAGTGAAGGCACCTTTTTCCAGTCAGAAGTGGTCCAGTTGGGCAAATTGAAGCCGTTTTTGGTGATGAACCTTCGTCAGCATGGTTGTGGTGACCATCTGTCTGCTGTGGAAGCCCATACGTAGCAGGCTCCTCTGTACTGTGGTTTTAGAGACATGTCTGGTAGCACCCTCGTTGGTTTGAGAGGTAAGTTGGTCCACTGCAGCTCTTCAGTTGGTCTTCACACCCTTGGCCCAAAAGCGATTATCCCCCCCTTTTTCAAAACTGATAAATCACGTTCCGTATCCATTGCGGCAATGAGTGATATGTTTTTAACAGACTGAAAACCTACCTTATATAGTCACCTAAACAATTCCCAACACGTGAAATAGTTCCTCGCCTGGGTAACCCTGAAGACAAACGTAGTTAGTGGTCATAATAACGTGACTCGACCCTGTAATTACCTGAATCATTTCTCTTAATGACACCACTCATTTTTCGCCTTGGTCGCCATCTCCTTTGTTATGACGCAGTAATCTTCGAAAGCATTAATATGATCCATGGCCACTACTTGTTCCTTTTGGTTTTAACCTTCTTTTGGGTACCCACTTTTCACCACCAATAGATTAAAAACTTCATTCTTTTAATAATTCTGGCTTGATTAGTCTCTTTTGTTATAATAATAAAGTTTGCTCACCTTTATAGTTATGAAGTGGCTTATTCCTCAAGTTACAGGCCTCCTCTGGAGATATGCACAACTTCCTCTTTGGTGAGGGCATTCTTGCTTCCTTCTTCATTAGCGAGACTACTTAATTTTATTTCTGTAGCAGCATCCCTGTCGATTACCCTCTTTGCCACTTTTCTCGTCCTCACATAGCTGCTCACTTCCCTTTATATTATTTCTGGCACCATCTGTTGAATGCCTCTTTAATTCTGAATTATAAAACACTCATCTGCTGTCAGCCTGGGAAGCACCATAACTGACAAGAAACACATTCAAGATTGCTTTATTTGACTCTACATTGCTTAATTGAATCAGATCTTAAAGCTGCTGTGGTGGAAAGATGGAACAGGACACAGAAAACACGCATATTTAAATTTCCAAATTCAAAGGTAAACCAATGTTTACCTGATCTTGTAAAGAGTTAAAATATCCATATTAACTGGTCTCACGGATAGTGAATGAGATGATAAAAAAGTGAGGAACGAACACCATAGTGTACTTGGCACAAAAGGCTTTTAAGAGAATGTAAAAAATTATAAATATGATTACAGTGTATAAACTACCACAAAAAACGTTTGCAATTATTAAAAAGGGATGCAAAAGGTACAGAGCAAGCATATTTGTTGAAATATGTGAAAAGTCTAAAAAATTCAAAACTGGGCATATCCTTAGAAGTCTCGCAGACTCCCTTACACGCCATCTCTAGTTCTAATGATTCACGAGACACACAAGCCTTTGAATTATCCAGATCATTTCTCTTATGGATGCCACTTCTTTATCACCTTAGCTGCTGTCTCTTTATTATGACATACACTCACATGCCAAAAGTCATGGGATAGCAGTGGACTATTTTTCAAGCAGAAGACTAAATATGCAAATCACTGTCAGCAGGTTTAGTTACACTGTTATGGGTGAAGTGTTCAGTGAGACACTGGCTACACACAAGAGCTATCCAAGTTCTAACGTGGCCTGGTATGTAGAGCACAACATGTGGGTCATTCAATACCAGAGGTGGCTCAAAAACTCAACATCCCACGGTCCACAGTTTCAAGAGTCTACCGAGAGTACCAACTTGACGGCATTACCTCCCACCATGGACAACGCAATGGTCGACCACACCTTCTCAATGAATGAGGCCAACAGCGTCTGAGCAGGATGATCACTGCTAACAGGCAACTGACATTGCCAGATGACATCAGATTTTAACCAAGGTGATACTAGAGCTGTATCGATGAGAACTGTGCAACGAAATCTGGTGTCCATGGGATACGGAAACAGAAGACCCACGAGGGTGCCTTTGCTAACAACAAGATATCGTCAGCAACGCCCATGAACACATCGACTGGACACTTGACAACTGGAAAGTGTGACCTTGTCTGATGAGTCTCGATTCCAGCTGATATCAGCTGATGGTACGGCTTGAGTGTGGCACAGACCCCATAAAGGCCATGGACCCAAGTTGTCAAGCATGCACTGTGCAAGCTGCTGGTGGCACCGTAATGGACAATTGTGGGAAGCTCTCCAGTCGAAATTGTTGGCAATGTCTTCAGTTGCCTTCCAGTGATTTGTGGAATCAATGCCACATTGCACTTTGGCTAGGTTAGAGTAGGTACCACACGTTATTAGGTGCTATCCCATGACTTTTTGGTATGTGAGTATAGTAATCCTGGAAGGTATTAATATGATCTACGGCCACTGCTTGTTTTTTTTTTCTTACCTTCCTTTGGACTACAACCCATCGACTGCAATGCAGATGGATGCTCGACCACAATGAGTTCACACAACATCTCCTTCTTCCTCTCTTTATTTTAAACCCCCTTTGAAGCTGTAGAAGTGCCAGAAAAATATACTGAAGTACATGTTGACAAAGGTGAAGAAGTAGATTCATAAGAGTAGAAGTGGAGGAGGTGGGTGATGCAAAGATGCCCTTTTTGAACTTAAATTTTTTTTGAAATTTTGAGCTTAAATTCCAGAGAGACAAACTTTTTAGAAACCTCAAAATCATATGCTAGTTGCAACAAGGCAATGTCTCAATTGCAGGCTATCTAATTCCTTGTTCCCAATTCAAAACACTACTGGAAGAAATGATGTTGGTGAACACCGATCCTGAAAAGAGGGCTCCTAGTGGATTGTGTGCCAGAGCATATGCATTAAATACTCTTAAAAATCAAATGAATTGATTCCTAACCCATTATACTGTGCACGCCCAAGCACATGGGAGGGACTGATTATACCAGTCTGTGCAAGAGATGACTCCACACGAGGTGGGGTACAGGCAACGAAGCAAGAAACTATGAAACGGTCATATTAATCAAAATATTTCTTTGACTCCCCTTTTGTAAAAGAATAAAAGATACACATATGTAAGAATAACAGTCATAAATAATCAGTATCCCAAAGAAAAATGTTTAACAACTGCAAATTAAAGCTCATAAAATAAAAGAAACACCCCAAAGGACCACAGGGCAATTACTTAATCCCTCACAATTCACCCCTCTCTATAGCTACCCCTGTAGGAACATGTATTTACTCTATTAACTCCATGAGCATCCATTACATCGGACTTCTCGTTCTAGTAAGTAAAACCCAGAACAAGGAAGATAAGAGCCTATGCTCGCTGTAAGATCCAGTGACAATTGACTTCACCAGCCTGCACGGGTATTTACCACATAATGTGTCACACAATACAGTAACATGACACGAGTATCAATACACTGGACTGACATGAGTGGCCGAGCGAGCATCGTGCCCTCCTTTTTTGCAATTTCCGCACACAACTGCACCACAACCAGCAGTTAAGTGGGACCAGAACGGGGAGAAAGGCAGTAACCCCTTAAACTCTAGACGTACCACGATTACGCATTGGACATTCAAACCACTACAGGATCTGGTAAGGCAAACTCTCATCAACTTGTCTCATTGACGGGGTCTTGGTCAGACAACTCAAAAACCACTGTTGAAAATAAAATAAAAAAGGATCGGCCTCACCAATGCTGTCATCTATTTTTGTAGCGAGATCTTTTTATATTAGACGACATGTGAACACCCATTCTGCAGTACGATGGTGGCCAGTTTCAATATGCATTCCGAACACATCGATGATCTATGCAGACTATTCACGGGTCCAGCCTCTTGCCGGCAGTCGCAGACACATTTTGCCGATGTGCTAGATAATATACTGTAATTTCCAATGAAATCCACAACAACGGGAATCACGGACATTCTCCGATCCATTGTTAGAGCATCCAGCAATGTTTTCTCAATAGAAACAAATCACGTTAACAATAGATCTGGACAACAGACAACTAAAATCTTATCTTTAATACACACATTATTATTCCCGTCCATAATATTAATTAAACATAAAACATGGGAAAAGTGACGAAGCTCAGAACAGAGGAGGGGGGTTTTAGCTGGCTTCCCATGAAAGAAAAATGCATAAGCAGAAAAATTAAATCCCATTTCCCATACTCCCAAAAGGAAATAAAAACCCCCAAAAAAACAAAACGTAGTCACAACCCTCGGCATATGCAAATGCCAAAATAATTAATAAACACAAAACACACTGGCCACAGTCACATACGCCCCCCCCCAAAAAAAAACGAAGAACCATGTTCTTCAACTGTTAAAAAACCCCTGACTAATAAGCCAGGTCGGAAAACCCGAGCTGATGACCTTTACCCATGAACTCGTACATATCTTGCAGTTCCTGACCTCTTTTTGCGGGGCTGCTTGGACCCTAACCGCACACACAGCTCATTGGACGAGGTTAGTGGGCGCAACCTGCATTGGGAGGCATCCCAGACATACTATGTACAGGTAGGCAAGGCAGCAGGTGCAGGCACCTTTTCCTGGTTACCCACCACAGCACCCAACGTTGACTCACCTTTAACGACGCATGAGCTTGTCTCCAGCTCCGATTAACCTGCTACATCATTAGATTACCTGCATTCTTCCAACCCATCGCACTCAGTACTCGCATCCACCATTGCTACACGATCTGCATCCCCTTCTGTGCCCATGGCAACGTCCCTCAATATCGGGCCCCCATTCTTTTTTACAGTTATGGGATCCGATCTCCTTTGAAGGTTTAATACATGCACCCTAACTTACGGACTCCCTGCGTGTCCCGATACCACAGCCCCTTTACCTGACACCTATTCCCCGCTAACAAAAAGCCGTTCCCGAGCGTTGCCCCTTTTCACTATCATGACATGGGAACCAGGGTACACAGAGCTTAGCTTTCTGGGATCTAAGCAACCTGATCGTTCTCTCCCGTGAGCCTTATATTCTCGGGGCGCCTCTTGTTCAGGAAACAACTTCTTAATGGCTGAT
>JAHWFO010091316.1:1238328-1252740 GCA_023313115.1 Rhysida immarginata
AGTTACCCTGGATATCAAAATTCGTGGTAGGGAATTGAGCAAGTGTGGCTTCCTGTTGCACGCCTTCTCTGACCGGCCATATGATGGCATCCTAAGAAGTGATGTGCTAGAAGGCGTAACATTTATATGCTCGTCGGCAACTCTGGTCAAAGGAGACGCGATTGATAAGGGTGATAAATCGGCCATTAAGAAGTTGTTTCCTGAACAAGAGGTGCCATCTTTTGAGGGCATCGAGACCCATGGCTGCCATGGCTCTGAACTTATCCCATTGTTATACAATACATCGAAACACGCAACAACTCGTTACCATCGTTATACAATAACAAGTCGGGCAAAAACAGCGCACTTCGATGAGTAGCAGTATAGGATTGCCTTCCTCTTGCCCTCAAAAAATGGCAGCTGTACCCATCATTCAATGCAAAGATATTTTCCCCTATACCTGGACCTTCAGCAATTTGTACACGTAGTCAGGGACAACTTTCAATGCTTGATTGACACATCTGAGGCAACATTCAAATAATCATATTTATTAATTTTAATAAAAAAATCTTATACCTTATCAAAATATCAAACTGTGTTTCAAATGGCGTAATAAAAATTCTTCATTTTAAACTTTAAATGGCTTGGTTTCTATGTCTAAAATAGGAAGGCGGTTGGAGGGTAGAGTTCATTTCATTTTTAGGTTAAAAGGGTCAATATAAGGTTGATATAAAGTTACTACCACTTCCCCCTCCAGCTACTTAAAGTTTCCCTTCTCATCCACCAAACTGATAAGAGGATTAAATCACAATGATATCTTAAAGCTTTGAAGATAGAATATAAAAAAACCTACAAAAATTTAGTACATGTAGTAAAATATATTCAAAAAATGTAAAAAAATTACTAAAAAATATTCCCCTCCAACTGCCTTCCTATTTTAGACATACTGTACAATTTGCCTTGCTTGAGAATTCCAAACTTGTCTTTTTTCTATGATTTATAAACGGCAAATTAATCACTTGCAATATTAAATAACTATTACTGTTTTTGTTTAAATTAATAACAAAAAGAAAATTGAATTAAGCAAAATTTGCTTAGTTATATCTTCCTTTCAGTTTTTTTTATATGATTTCCTGAGTTTTTTCAGGGTAATGAGAATGGAGAAGCTTTTAATTCTTGTATCAGTTTGGGGAAAAAGAGAGGGGAGGCTTGAGGGGGAAGTGGCTATATCAACTCTTTTGACCTAAAAATGAAATGAACTCAACCCCCTGTTCTCCCCTCCAACTGCCTTCCTATTTTAGACATACTGTACTCTTTCTTTCTAAATAAAAATAAATAAAAAAAAATAAAACCTTCTCACCAAACTGCAAAAATAAATGTCACAATTTATTTCTTTTCTATTTGTATTATACTGCTCTGTTTTTAAAATGGATTCATTTTTGATTCCATTTACAAGGGCAAACATCAGTATTATATTATCAAGTTCAGCTGAAAGATATTCACATCTCATAAGTTGATCATTGCTGTACAAATCGTCTGTATATGTCTGCTTCATGGTGGTATCTGTAGAATATCAATGGGTTGATAATTTCAGGTAATGCAAGCAGTGATGGCTGCAGGCATCTGCAAGAGGACTTTGCATAATTCTAATGTTGTATACCTAATCTTCGGCATTTCTAAGCATAAAAGGATGGAATTGCGATGGAGGGAAAAAACAAAAAAATCAGAGATGAAAGCTTGGATGGTAAAAAGAATGCAGTCAGGTTTATTTGAATAATCTGTAGACTATGAATAAAGATGAGTTGGTTTAAAAATCAAAATAAAATGTTTCTAGAATAGCAATATGGAGATCTTTTTAGTTCCCATATTCACCACATGTACATCTGGACTGCCTAAAGCCTTGTTGGGCAACCCACATGAAAAAGAAAATATACACAGCAAACACAAGATACAGAGGAGCCAGAGGAGTCAGACTTGGAACCTGATGATGACTGCAAGGAGGAAGAGCTCAGATAGGCTACCAGGGGGCAGGGACAGGGTCAGGCTAGACAGATGCCTGACCACATTGTACCTGCTGAACCCCAGCCTAATCCACCCAAGGAGAATCCAGATGACTCAATGCAGGATGAACCACCCATCGCTAAGGAGAAGGGAGCTGAGAATCAGTACTTCTTGCGACAAAGAAGGAGAACTGACTACAAGCATCTTTACGAGGAAGGCCGCTCAGGAGGGACCCTCTTTAAAGGTCGACTGGTCTAACGAAGTCAGTTGTGTTCTATGATTATTTAAAGGTTACAGTAACCCTCCTTATTAAAAGGGTATATGACACGTGTTGGTGTCCCTTGTGTCAATCACCGAAATTTGAAAACAAAAACGGACAATTGCCTCAACTTTCCATTACTGCTTGAGAAATAATTCCTGCATGAAACGTTCAGGGACTACGGCGGTAAAGCGAACTTTAATGGAGAAGAAGACTTAAGAACACTAAAACCATGTGGAGGTTAGGGTTAGTTATTCTGTCAGATAATTCCCAAATTCGTGGAACTATCGTGTATTTTAGTAAGCTATTTAATTTTCTTTTAATTATACACTTACCGGAGTTATTGAATAATTGAAAAAAATTATATATTATATTATCAAAACGCTGTCTTCTGATAGATTTTCCTTTTGTCTTTCTTTCTGATAGTTTTCATCGTTTTTTTTTTCATTTGCCCTCAAAAAACTGTTTTAGCAGTTTACTTGTCGGTTCTGCCTACCTTTGTAAAGCTAACTGGCGTATCCTTGTCTGTAGCGATTCACTATTAGCATTGTTCCTTAACTACAACCGGAAAAATTATGCGTAATTCCAGACTGGCCACCACAAGGCGATTCCATAATTCAGTGTGGGATAGGCCCGGGGTATAAATAGGGGAGCGGGATTTTATAACGGCATTCAGAACTGAGCCCTCATTCAGATCGGACTTCGAGAATGACTCACTCTATGACATGCTAGGTGATAAGGATCCCCAGGACAGCTAAGGTAAATTAGGCTTATTCTTGCGTATTTATCTGTTAGCTCCGTAATTTCGAAGCACTATTTCATGATATACCTTAGATAAAATTTTTAACAGATTTGTTATAGAATGTTAATTTGTAATGTTAGGAAGCAAATTTAAATCTATGTACATGACTGCAATTTCACCTAGATCAACCACGTGTTACCTATATAAATATGTATATAAGCATATGATTTCATAGATTTGTCTTGAAGAACACCCAGTTAGCTTATTTATCGTTACATCATTAAACTGTTTATTTTAATTCTTATACTTTGATCAATCTCATTCATTTCTGAACTATTTCACAACCCACTTCACTACATTAAAACAGGACTGCCACAGCCAGTAAGGCATGAAAATAGTTGCCATAAAACTGGAAAATAGTTGCACATTATCCCACTTTTAGTTGCTTTTTTAGTTGCATAGATAACAAAATTAACATATAAATAAACGAAACAAGCATATTACATCCATTACTTCTTATTAAGGTAATAAGAGATAAAACAAAAAATAAAATAACATTAAGAGAATTGATATAGCTGCATACACAATTTTTATAACACACAATCTTTAGATTTTTTATTTCAAGAACGGTTCATTAAGTGACATTTTTCTTTTATTAAATATCCTATTAATTTTGCCTTTAGCATCATTATGTTCTTGTTCTTTTTCTAATTTTTCTGCATTCATTTTGTCTTGCTTTTCTTTTTGGGCTTTGATCCTTTCTTCATCAAGGCACTTCTGTCCTGCTAAGTAATTGTCATATGACTTATGGGCTCAACGTGCCATGTTCATCAGTTTGTCTGGTGATTGGTACTTGTACAATATGTTCTTATTTTTTATAGCATCACGGATTGTCAATCTGTCATTCAATACTCTTTCTGACATGCAGGGTTTGTCTTCAGACAAAATTCTCCTGGATACAGCGAACCCTTTTTCAACATCACTGTTGCCATGTGACAAGGTTAAACAAGCGTTCATAAGCTTATTTACAGATGAATATTTTAAATTTCTCATAAATAATGGATTTCCAAAAGTGATCAATTCTTATGAGTTTCTTCTCTTCAGCCATATCGATAGCAGATTGGAGAATGCACCATTTGTCACTAAGGTTGAGGTTATCTGTTTCCAAAATGGCGTTAACTCACGCAGTTTAGATAAATGCATTAGGCTCTTTGCTTCTTTAATTTTTTTGTATTTCCAGGCATTCAAAGTTAAGAAGTCTGCATTGTTCTTCTGTGAAAATTTTCTTGTAGATATAATTCCAGGATGTCATATAATGTTTCTGCATTTTCTGACATGTTACTAATTTATCTTTATCACTTAAGAAGGTCATGTTTTGTTTTCACTCCACATTCAATATCTGTGGCTTTTAATAGGTGTTGATTATAGAGCAACTGTAAAGGGTTACCAAAATTATCAGGTTGGCAACCGCGAGTGGCAATTACTTTTAACAGTCTGCAGAGCTCACTGCCCAAAATATGATCAGGGTATCTGAACGCTGGAAGAGTTCCAAAAATTGTGAATACAATTCAGAAGCCTCAACTATAAAGTTCAGTTCAATTTTAATAGCACTATATTTAATAATTTTATTCAGATGTTTCTATTTCTCAGTCTTCATTAGTTTTTCATCATGTGAAGGTATGGAAATTAAGAAGTATTCTTCAATAGCTTTCAACTGTTCTAATACTCTTTAGCATGCAGATCTCACAGTCAACCATCTACTTGAAACATGTTTCAGGAAACGATGTTGTGGAACATTTTTTTTATTTCATCCTTTTCATAATCTTCCCACCTTGATGGATATTTCTTAAAAAAATTGTAAATGAATGAGCTCGCATGCTACATCGCTATATTCTTTAAGTCCCTATTGGAAAGCATTATGAATGACATGCAAATGACTGCTGCTAATGTCTATTAGTCCGTAGCCCCTTTCTTCAATCAGATGTTCACTGATTACATTCCACACTTTTTTAATAACATTAGGGCCATCTGAACCTAACATCAGTAATTTGCATCTAGACAAACCTGAACTGTTTAAAATTCTTTATATCTGCAACACAACGTCATTAGCAGTAGCATGTCCAAAAAAAACCAGTTTGCAAGTGTTGACAGATTATTGGTTTCCGACCAGTATCTGAGCTTAAATTGAAACTCTTTCATGTCTACATTATTGGTTGTTTTGTGGAGAATGGGTTGTGATTATATCGAGAATGATGACACTTAGTCAGGGTATAGGTTCAGATAGGATAAAGATATAATGAACACAAAGAAATAACACTACATTACAACTATTTCTGCTACGATATCAAACATGTCAAATGCAATCATAACAAATTCAAAATTCATTGGTAAATACAAGGTTGCAATATAACTAGGGCTTGGGATTGATGCTATAGTTACTAACAAGCAAAAAGCCCCCAACTACTATAAGGCGCTGTTTTTACATATTCAAATTTCTAATTTAAGATTCAAAAAACTAGACCAAAGGAATTTAAATAAGAAGGTAGTTACTAAGTTAACAATTGCTAAAAGATAATAGACAAGGAAACAAATGCATATTCAAAAAATTGGCTGTGTTTTATCTTTACCATGCTGGGTCTCTCTTAGCCTCGTCCGATCTCTTCCTGTGCTGTGGAGTCGTATGCCCATGGAAGCCTAATTCTGAAAATGAATTCCAAATCTCGCGCTCCCCTTTTTATATCAGGGGCCAATTCCGCAGGGAATCATGGGATCGCCCTCTGGTGGAAAAGCTAGAAACACTCATAACACTTCCGGTAGATAAAGCGAGTGTGACAGGATAGTAATCAACGAAGCCAAGATTACCCAGCATGCCAATCGTAAAAGCAAAATCGAACAGCGCTAGAAACAACAAAGAAACTTGTAATAAAATGCTATTCTCTATGTATAACACTTAAACAACAGCTTGCACACAAGCTAGAGTCCGTTCACAGTCACTAATTACTGATTCAATGAGGATTTTCACAGGTATAGTCTCCAAATGGGTAAAGAAGCATCGCGTCGGGCGTTAGGCCTAACGGCCGCATGGTGTGTTCTTTGAAGTCGCTGCTGTGGTTTCTACTAAGTTCGCAAATCCTCAGACGAAAAATTGACACCAATGATATAGGATAGTGTCATGTAACCCTTTTAAAAGGAGGGTTACTGTAACCTTTAAACTCCAAATTAACTGACTATGTCGCACTACTTCCCCCTCAGAGTGAAGTTCTCTTCAGTGTTCTTAACTGTGCAGACGCCTGTAGTCCACTCTCGGTCTCCTTCTCAGAAAGTATTGGTCCTCCTCCTCCTCAGGTTCTTGGTTGATGTCGGCCTCAGGAAGAATCTCTTACTCATCCAAAGTAGGGTCCCAGTGAGGTTCTGCTGGCACAACCGGAACACTCTTCTTGCTCATCCAAGGCGAGTTCAGGCTGAGATTCTACAGGCACAATGTGGTCAGATGCATCTCTCGCCCGACCCAGTGTCTGTCCACTCCAAATCTTCATGGGCTCTTCTTCGTCATCCTCTAGGTCCGATTCCTTGGGATCCCATGGTTGAGCCTGTCTCGTGTTCTTCTGGGACAGGTTCTTGGTCCACAATCCATAGCAAGGTTTCAGTCTATCTATATGCACAAGCTGCCTGTCCTTTCTCCTGACACCTTCAACCTCGTAACTCACCTTGGATATAATTTTACTTATACGAAAGGGTCCCAATTACCTATGCCCCAGTTTGTTTTTCCTAACCCCTTTGTGGAGCATCCAAACCCTTTCACCCGGAGTGTATGATTGCAACCTCGTTCTACCTTTATTTCTACGAGCCGCTCCCCTCTCTAGTTAGACTGGCTCAATTTCTCAGCCTTTTCCCTAGTTTTCATTAGTCTCTAGACCAGACTAGTTTTCATTAGTAATCCGGAATAGACATACTATGATTGATTCCCTCATCCCAGGACAGAGGGGTTCCCTCGTATGATCAAATCCATATAGTAAAAGGGCAGATGCCTCACCAGTGTTCCCATTAGGGTAAGTTCGGATAGTGAATAAGGCCTCTTCAAGCCTCTCATCCCACTTCCTTGGATCGTCATCACTTAGAGTTCTCAGCACCTCATTAAAGAAATCAATTAAATAGAAATTATTTCAGCGATTTTTTTATTACCAATTCTACAGGATGAATCAGAAATCTACCTACTACCTAAAGCTCTGGATAGGGAAAGTAACGACAAGTTGAGCGTCTGCTAGTTTTGGCGGCCATTTTGGACCCACTTACCTTGCTTTGGCTAAGCCCACAGTTAAATTTTTTGCTTGCATTTAAGAGGAAAACGTAATTCATCGACTAATTTTAGGTTATTGTGATTAAACTTTTACTAATTAGTACTCGGTCAATTTCAAAAATTAATAAAAAAAATTAATAAATAAATTATTCAAAACTGAATTATGCTGAAGTAAACATTCATCTCATTACTTTGAAATGAAAATAGGGATTTTTTGTTAATAAAATGAATATTTAACATTTTAATATGAAACTTGGTTTATTCATATCTAAGTGAAAACAAAACTTATTTTACATTTTTACAGCATTTCGCATCACAACACTCTTGCTTCCTCATTTTCCAGAAGTTTTTTGAGCCCCAATATTTTCATTATACTTGCGCAAGAGCAAGAACAATCAAGAAGTATGGAAAGAGAGAATTAATTTATTTTTTTTCACGTCACAATATTCAGGAAAAATTATTCTGTTCGAAACATTAACTGTCCATTCAGTTAAATCGATCACATTTACAATGGATTTCAGAACATCATCTTCTTTTGCTCGAAATTGCTTTTCAGCAATTTCTAAGACTTGAAATACATTTTTTGAGATGTAATTCAGAGGATCCTTGTCAATATTATATTCCTTAGCATAACGTTTTATTTCCATCAGCCTGGCATGTTCGTTTACGCTAACGCTTTCTACTAAGGAAGATCTGCATAGGTCACAAAGTGTGCATTTCCTATTTAGTGAATTAACAATAATTCCTCCAAAGTAAAACAGCGAGTTGCGTTCTTCTGAACAAAATTGCTCCATATTTTCAGCATCTTCAGAGGGATGTTCATTAGCAGTGTTGTTATCCACATTGTCTGAAGCAAATTCACTTTCCTCTGTTCCATTCTTCTCCGCCACTTGTGGTCTGTGGCTAAATATTGATGGTATAGCGTTGGGCTTTAACTTTCTTATTCCGTCTTTCCTGTTCTGCTCAAACTAGTCTTCTGTGAAGCGTTTCTAATATAAACAGAAATTTTGTAGTTTAATAACACCAGTATACGATATTGTATGATTGGAACTTTTGTCTTAGGGGATATTGTCCTATACGTTACGAATTAGTGTATAATACATAAACTTTTGTATCGTATTATTTGGGATTTGAGAGAAAAACACTTCGTATTAAAAAACTGTATTTATGTAGAAATCGCTTTCACGAAGACAGGACCAGGAGAATAAACGAATAAAGCGGGATATCAGGACCGGCAGCGTAAATAACTTGGAGATTTTGTTCTACACTTAAGCTTGAGATCGTGTATATTACATAAAATATTCACGAATTTATTTATTCATTTGTTTATTTCGGAAAATAGACTCCGTTATCGAAAGCTCTCTACATGAACGTGTTCACTTGTTGGAAATTACATTTTTTTTTCTTTACAGTATTATGCAACAACCATACTTGGTTGTTTATGTTCAATTGAAGAAATCAGAATTCGCAGTGCTTTCATAACCGCTTCACTTCTTTCCCACTGTTTTATCCTTTAAATAAAAATCTCAAATAAAATAACTTTCTTTGAATGAATTTCATAATTTTGTATCGTATTATTTGGGATTTGAGAGGAAAACACTTCGTATTAAAGACTGTATTTACATAGAAATAGTTTTCACGAAGATGGGACCAAGGAGAATAATACGATACAAAATTATGAATAAAGCGGGATATCATATTACCGGCAGCATAAATGACAGGATTCTACTGTTTCTACTGTATTTTACTTAGATTTTTAAGATAATATGTAGATTTTATGTACAATAAAATAAACTCATTACTTATTTCACATAATCGACAGTCGGCATTTGGATTCCAGTTTTTTCGTCCAATTCGATGCAGCCATATTTTTAAACGCCCTTCATTTCCTTTACCGAATGGTAGACGGAAATGTTTGCTACCTTTTTCTTGCCTCGTATTACAATTTACAGCGAAACACTGCGGCATTTCGGAATGAAAACAACGCAATTTACTGAACAGTCCTTACACAAATACACTTATGTTTACCTGAGCAGCTGGTTCCAAAATGGCGGATTTGAACATGTGACAAGCTCTATACCAATCAGTGCGTTGTGACAAATACCAATCACATGTGACAACATGTGAGTTTGGCGGCAAATTGACAGGGAAAAGAATGTTGTTACTTTCCCTATCTAGAGCTTTACTACTACCCTATCTTTTGCGCCATCTGGCGAGCAAAGAAAAAAATAGGACCAACTTTGCTCATAGCCAACTAAAAATATAAATTAATTTTTTAATCAATAAAAATACATACTACAATCCTTTTCAATTAATAAAAATGTATTTGATATCATTTGAAAACAAACTAGACACACCAAAACAATTTACAAATTTGAATATCTAGAATGCATTATCCGTTACCACACTCAATAATGTCCGAAAACCCTGGACATTATACGCTTCCTATACTGTGGTAGCAGTACAGTTGGTCATCAGCAGGATAATGCACTTGCCACAAGGCCAAAGCTATTGCTACGTAATTTGAAGACATGAACGAAAAATACAAAAAAAATTGAAACAAAGTATACTTTCTATACTACTCATAATCCTGTACTCAAACAAAAACAGTCAGTTTAATCTTTTTTTATGTTGGCTGATGCAATCATTACGTCAGCAGCAACTGTATTACATCAGATTTTAGAATCCTGTCCGATTGAGGTAGTGTACATGGGCTGATGCAATCAGTAAGTCTGCAGCAACAGTATTTCATCAGATTTTAGAAACCTGCAGATGTGATTCGACTGTCGCACAGTGGTCCCAATTACCAAAAACGTGGACAAAAGAATAATTGTAAAAAAAATACCATTTAAAGGTTCAGTCCAGAAAAACAACACACTTTGTTAAGTAGATATCATGTAAATCAGTAGACAGTTAAACCAATGTCAGTTCACGACTGGATTATCTCAGAAATGCAACGTGATCAAAGTGCAATAAATACAGTAGAGTAGACCATAGGATCACATTACACACACTTGCAAGAGACGCTGGAACTTTTTATCATTGATTTTATCTTTAATATGAACCACAGACGCCAAATTGATCTTGTCATAAAAGACAAAATAACCGGAAGACTCGAAGCAGGACAGTCACAGGACAGTTACCACTCTGTTCCAAAAAGTGCGATTTCCATAGAGGCCAAAAGACAGACGAATCCATATTCAGCATATTCTCGTCGAACCACTGTAGAGAACATGGAACGCATTATAATCCCAACAACATTAAGGAAAAGAACCAGTATGGTAGTGGTGGAGTTATGGCACAGAATGGACAGCTTCGTCGTTTGCCATGCTAAGTGATGGTAGTGAGCAGAAGGTGGCACCCTCCGATGGATGGGTGGAATCTGCCGGCTGTTTAACCAGCGTTTCTATGGAGCATGCTACGACTTTTTCTAGATTTTTAATTATTTCTGGGTCTGTAATTAACGGAAACCACCAAGATCACATGGAAGCTTGAAATGAATGACATGTAATCTAT
Organism: Rhysida immarginata; assembly: GCA_023313115.1. Taxonomy (NCBI): domain Eukaryota; kingdom Metazoa; phylum Arthropoda; class Chilopoda; order Scolopendromorpha; family Scolopendridae; genus Rhysida; species Rhysida immarginata. The sequence continues at coordinate 1,249,123 of JAHWFO010091316.1, forward strand.
CGGCGTCAAGAAAAAAAAATTTTTCTACGGAGGAAAAATAGATATTCGCCTAATTAAATGCTTGAGTAACTTACTTGGTGGAATCGTGGGTTCAGTTAGCATAGGTATAGCATTGGGAAATAGGCGCTTTTCGAGTATATTTCATTATTGAATTCATTTTTCGTTCTTCATTTTAATTTCAATAAACAAGAAAATTAATTTTAAGTATGTATATGAATTTGTTTCATGTATACAATGAAAATAAAAACATTTAAGACATATTTGCTTATCTATTAAAACTTTCAAACTGACCCGTTTCTTAAATATTATTAAACTGGGCTGTGGTACCCAGCATTGCCTGGGATAATTAGTTTTAGGTAAGCAGAACAACCTCAAGAAGGATGTTGATTTGCTTCACTGAAACACCTGCAATTGTTTCGGAAATATAAAAAAGACTTATGGTTTCTGGTGCCTGGACTTGCCAGCCGAGATTCGAATATGCTCTCCCGACAATTTTATTTACATATAAGCTTTTACTCCAAAGCTTGACAGTACGCTATGTTTTTCGTTTGTCCGTCCAGGGCGTAAACAAACAAATTATCTTGGGTGTCGACTCTTGAGCAAGCTACATACAATTGCCTGTATGAAAAACATAGCCTGCCACACAAAACGATTGCCCCTGGGCCTTGTTGATACTCATAGCGAATGCAAGCTGGATGGTAAACTGCAATCACTTGTAATGAAAGGGTATATTTGTATCACTGGGTATTAATGGAATGCGAGGAATGAACACGTCTTCACCTGCGGCATTGCCCGTGATGATCGTGGCCTCTATTACGTTCCGCAATAGATTCTTCACGGTTAGTCTTGTTCCATTGCACAGCATCCTCATTTTATGTTCATTGTTATAATTCTTTGAAAAGAACTTTCTATCATTGCATCATCATTTTGCGCTCATTGTTATTGGTGAATTGCGTGTTAATACTATTGTTGTTACGAACACGACGGGCCTATTGTTGCACACACTTTGCCTTGCTTTATTGGTCATGAGATATCTACTGTTGGTCCGAGCGTAGTATTGGTGAATTGCTTGTTAATACAATTATTGGTATCAACCTATTGTTGCACAAACTTGCAATGCTCACAATGGATGGACCTCTCACAGCTAGCCTAAACAATTTCTTTGTCACGTAATATTTTATTAGATGTACACTTGATTTTTTGCAATTTCCACTCTCCTCTCGATGTCTTGAAGCAAAACTTGGCCATTCATCACTTTCTGTAGTCTAGCAGTCTCCGGTTCTACTGTTGACATGCTTACCATTTGCTCAATACAGCACGGAGCTAAAGGACTGCTTCCTCTGTTGTCTTTCCACTCTTTCTCAATAGTCTGCTAACTCTCCATTATCTCCAGTTATTGATCATTTTTAAAGATTTTCAAGAAATTGTTAAGTACTAAGAAATCTCAATTCTAAGAAAAGCCTGAATAACAGGAATTCTATGCATTGTTACAAATTGAAACTTACTTATATTGCACAAACTTTGGCTTGCATTGTTGGTCATAAGATATATATTGTTGATCCCTGCTTAGTGTTTATGAATTGTGTGTTGATACCATTGTTGATACATATTGTTGCACAAACTTTTCCTTGCATTGTTGGTTATAAGATATATATTAATGGTCCGTGCAGAGTGTTTGTGAATCGTGTGTTGATATCATTGTTGATACCTATTGTTGTACAAACTTTGCCTTGCATTGTTGGTCATGAGATATTTCTCATTAATATGCCTTCCCATAACCATGAATATCGATTTATTATCTATAATTATTTTTTCTAAATCTGAGGTATACAGTGACCTTCCTCATGCTTTGAAGGTCAAGTGTGCAAAGTTTCATCAAGATCGGAATAAAACTGTAGATTTGTATTAAATACCCACAAACAAACATCCCTCTTTATATACGAGGCATGTTTTTAAGTAAGTACCGTTTTGCGATTCCGCCGCCGCAGCGCTACGGTCGGCGTTCCGCGCATGCGCGCTGGTTAACTACATCTCTTGTCTACGCACTGACGCCATTACAGTCTGATTCTTCATTGTATACGTTGTTTACTGAGTGTTTAAGATGCCTCCGACAATCGTGAGTCCCGCCGATTGTGAAGTACGGGCTGTTATACGATTTCTTAGTGCTAAAGGCGTAAAACCGATCGATATTCATCGTGAGATCTGTGAAGTGTACGGACAAAACATTATGAGTGATGGAATGGTAAGGAAATGGGTGAGAGCATTTAAAGATGGCCGCACAAATGTGCATGATGAAGAATGGAGTGGGCGTCCTTCGGTCGTTAATGAAGATTTGGTGCAGAAAGTGGACGAAAAGGTGAGAGAAAACAGACGCTTTACAAATTCATCATTGTGCGACTGCTTTCCTCAATATTCTCGTAGTGTTTTGTGTCGCATTGTGACCGAGAACTTGAATTACCGGAAATTGTGTTCACGTTGGGTTCCAAAAATGTTGACGGATTTGCACAAAACCCAACGTTTAGGCAGTGCATTGACTTTCCTTGAGCGGTACCACAATGAAGGTGAAGATTTTTTAGACCAAATTGTTACTGGTGACGAAACATGGGTGGCCTACGTCACACCAGAATCGAAACAACAATCTATGGAATGGCGACATTCATCATCACCCAAAAAAGTGAAGTTTAAGCAAACAATTTCTGCCCGGAAAATCATGTGCACAGTTTTTTGGGACAGAAAAGGAGTATTGCTAGTGGAGTTTCTGCCTCGTAATGAGACAATCAATGCAGCGTCTTATTGTGAGACATTGAACAATCTGCGTCGTTCAATCCAGAACAAAAGACGTGGCAAGTTGAGTAAAGGTATCGTTTTGCTGCATGACAATGCCCGTCCACATGTGGCTAATCGGACCAAAGATCTCATCAAATCTTTTAAATGGGAAACTCTAGATCATCCTCCATACAGCCCTGATCTGGCGCCCAGCGACTACCATTTGTTCCTGCACTTGAAGAAACACCTGGGTGGTCAGCGTCTTCAAGACGATAACGAAGTCAAAACATTTGTGATACAGTGGTTAACAAGTCAGGCGGCAGAATTTTATGAGGAGGGTATTCAAAAACTGGTGCCACGTTATGACAAGTGCCTCAATATTCACGGAAATTATGTAGAAAAGTAGATTAAGGTACAGGCTTTCATGTAAAAATAAAATTATTGCGATATCTTTGCACGTCTTTTTTAAATTCCAAAATGGTACTTACTTAAAAAACATGCCTCGTATATAGATAGATAAAAAGTTAATTTTTGATTTAACATATCTTCTGTGAAAGTGTATTCAGAATTTTTGATATTTATAAAGAAAACAAAAGCTTTTTCTCGTGATGTTTGTTTAATTGTATAAGTAATAAAAATTATCTTTTAATCTCTCACATTAGTAAAGAAACTGAATTCTTTAATATGAATCCAAATTAAATAGTAATTCGTTTCCCATGGAGTTTAAAATGAAATATAACATATAGCAGACACATACACAATATGATCACAAATATCCGGACACATGCACGTTTGCGCTCTAGCGACGATTTCATGGAAATCAATAGGGCGTTGCACATCCCTTTGCCCGAA
>JAHWFO010091316.1:1257740-1274684 GCA_023313115.1 Rhysida immarginata
CACAATATGAACTTGACTGAACATGCATTAGGGAAACGAACTGCCTCCACGAATGACCATCCCAGAGCTGAAATCTGCTCTTCACCAGGATTGGGATTTGTTGCCAAGAGCTTTTGAACTTAATTGAAATCATGGAACGCAGGTATACGGCTTGTATGGTCGCTAGAGGTGACCATGTCCTATATTGGCAGCTTTTTCGCCTTATTTCGTGTATAAAACCATGTTCTTTTTCTCTGTTTTCAATAACTTCGTTTTTATGAAATAAAACATGTTTAATTAAACGGTTTTGTCTTCTCTTGCACATGCAATGCGACTTTGCACAAACACACACACACACACTCTAGCGTGCTATTCGTTATGTGTTATTTAGGATCATTATTTTAGAGTTGGTAAGCTTAAGCTTAGCCAATTAACCCTTTTGCAGATGTTATTTGGGAGGTTACGGTGGCCCCCTCCCTAGACAAGGTCCACTCGACGCCTTCTAGTCACGTTATTGTTGTTCGTATAGCATTTCGCGAAAGTGTGTTTCTGATATAATTTGTTTCTCGAGTTATTATTTAATTCTTTAGTTTGACTTTAATTTGTTCTTATTTAAAACGCCTTGGATAAGTTTTAGTCAACTTTCGGGGCTTAATTTAATCCTTTCAATTTCCCATATTCGTTGCGGTCGTGCTTCCTCAAGTTATTTCACTTTCGCCACTCCAATCTCCTCTTCACGCATTACTCTTTTTGGGAAGTAAAGCTTTTATTCGGCTTTTATTTGAATATTTTATATTAAAAGATTTTTTTTCTTGATAATTTTTTGATTCTTTTTCCAATTGATTGTTGAATCCAACTTTTCGTTGTGGCTCTCGCGTTTATTTCTTTTCTTGAATTGTTTTAGCAGCCGCGCATGTTTTGTTGATAGGGCTTAGCTGTCATCTCCCGCTCGTGTGGATTAGAATTTTTTCGCGCTGGTTGCTAGGAATTGTTTGGGGGAGGAGGTCTGATTTTGGTTGGGAACGCAGGTAGACAGTGGTGCCATGAAGTTAGTCTCAGCGTGGTGGTTAGGTAGTCTTGCCGTGGATTGTATTGAGGACGGTTGAGTCATGCAGTTGCCACTTCACATTGGCGAACTTTGGAGGTTTTTAGAATTTCGTGCCATGATGGATTATGTTGTGCCTGCCTCGGCTGAAGCCTTGCAATGGAGCCGGGTTGTTTCCCTCGTTGCGAGCTATTAATTCATCAAGAGGAGGTACTGTTTTTTAAAAGAAATAAACGTAATTGTTTATTGGCTTGGATTTATCCTCCAGTTGGACTGCTGGATGTTGCTGAAAGCTGTTTTTTCTATCGCAGTGTGTTCCTTCGCAATTGGAACACAGGATCAGTTTTCACCGTCCCAATGGAATTGACTAAGTGTCCAAAATGTCCGCCTTTTCTCCATGGACGCCCTTGTTGCTCTACGTTGTATTTTATTCACTGAACTTTTAGTTTACCAATTTACGAATAACCCTGTATAATGTTTTTTTTTCCTTTCCGTTTTTAAAGCAGGTTCTTTTTATGTATCCTAGTAATGGATCTTTTGCCTTGAGCCAATCGTCTCAATTTAGTTTCTGTGTAATGTTTTTTTTTATTCTTTGGGCTTATGCATTGCCAGGCCATTACTAAGTAACGTTCCCTCTTGTTTACCTCTCCTTTCCCTAACCTATGTTCTTTATTGTCGCCTTGTCTCTTCTCTCCCTTTGGTCCTTCCTTCCCTTCCTCCCCCTTATTTAGTAATGCTTGTTTTCTCGCCCTTTTATTTTTTGATCTCACCTACGATAGAACTCAACGGCCGCCTTGTTTTCTGATGCCATTTCTGCTTTAATTTTCAATTTTTTTTTTGTATTATCTCTTATTTTTTTGCACCATTTTACCTGCCTGTTCTTATTTTTCTTTCTCATTTGCTCTACTGGCTCCGCTGTTCGAGAAATGAGTTTCCAATGGCTTAGAGCCACTACCTGGACAGATTGTTAATTCGTCGTGCCAGATTTAATGTTTATTGGAATATAAGCATAAGTTCATGAACTCAACTTATAAGTGATCTTATCTTGTTTATTTTTATCATTACCAGCTTTTGCCTTCAGCTTCACTTTTGACCTTTTATCTTAAAAATACTTTACGATTACTCCGTTCAGCCTTTCCTTTTATCCTTTTATCCTTTCAGCTCGTCGGCCTGGGTGTCTGTTAACCAATTTTCGATCGTCCCACAACGAAAATTCCGCATAGTGTGCCGTGCCCATCAACGTTTTAGCTGTGCTTTTACTTAAACTTCTTGCCTTACCAGTCTGTCAACTTTGATTTTTATTATTTATTTTTTTTCCTGTATCAAATAAAATTTCAATTTTGATTGGACTCATTGTTCTCTCTTAAGTCCTTGTGGAATTTAAGAGGTATTTTGGGTTAGCTTAATTTATGCTTTTCCTATTCAGTTAATCTCTGGTTAAGTTCAGCTCTTATCTAGTTTCTCATTATTTTCTCATTATTTACTTACCTCGTTTAAACAAGGGGATCGTTTTTAAGTAATGTTTTTGGATTAAGGGGAAGGGAGTTCTATTTCTGTTCCTCTCCTTTTGGCTGAACATGCTGGTTCCTACTAGCACGTTACAACACACACAAACAAACACAAACATGCATACCAAGTTTCACTCATTCTGGAAGTTTGTTTATGAAATAAGTATACCGATATTGTAAATAAAGGATGAGAAGAAAAGGACGAGACACAAGAACCCTGGAATAAAACAAAATTTTTCAAGGTCTTACCACTCTGTGTTCAATTTTTTATGGTGATATTCATTCTTAAGTTTTGAATACGAGTGCATACAAGTGCTGGATGGGTCAGTCCAAAGTCCTGATCTCTGCAGAACATCAACAATCGGAACAAGTGTAAATATATGAGAAGCATCTACAGGGTGACAAGAAATAACTGAGACAACTTTGAATATGAAATAACTGAAAATTTGAATACACAAATAAAATTGATTTGCATATGCTAATACTGCCAATGGTTTATTTTATTCTGAAATTCCAATGTATTTATTCCCACTCTGTCTTCTCATAAAAAATGCATAACAAACTATCTGAAATTTTGGCTTCGTACGAGGATTGTTCAAGAATTTTTGCCTCCTGGTCCGTAACTTTATTTATTAACCGATTATCAAAATTCTTTTTGTATCTGATACTTACATTTGTCCTCTATATAATGCATTATTCACTTTTCGACATAGTACTCATTCCTTTCCACGCTTTGCGCAAAAGCGTGACTAGTCGGGTGAACCCATCAGAGAGGAATTCCAGAATTGTGTCAACACGAGGATTGAATGGCATCTTTCACCTTGTCGCCAGAACGCAACTCATGTCCCTTAAGGTGCTCTTTCTTCTTTGGGAAGTGGTGAAAGTCGCCAGGTGCACAGTCTTTCATTTTTGAACTGCAGTTTTTCATCTTTGAACTATGATCATGATAGACTATTGCCTCCGATGATGGCGTAATGCCGAAATGCGTCAGGCTAATAAATTAGTTTTACCGTGTCACTCTTGGTCCCTTTATTTCAGTATCTTATTTCTGCATGGAAAGAGATTTTATTTTTATGGTCCATAAACAGTCCTTCTATTACTTGATATGATTAATATGTTTTAATCTCTGAGTATGTAAAATATGCTTGCACTATTTTCAAATAATAAATGACTAATTGTTTAAATATGATTCATTTATCAGAAGAAATTCCATCTATTTGGAACGATTAATTTTAGCTTAAAATCAATAGAATAATCACATTGAATCAGAATACAGAAACCAGCATTGTTTAAAAAAAAAGAAAAAAGAGAAAAGAAAAAAAAACAAAAAACAACAGAACATTTGTATTGGATTTTGATGCAAAGGGTTTAATGCTCATATCTCCCATTGGTTATATTGGTGCTATTTCTATTAAAATGCTAATTAACAATGCTAAGGTGGCAGTTACAGCTAATAAACTGCGAGAAGAACCCCATAGGTTTGACAGGCCTAAATCAATATACTTTCAAAGAAACATTAAGTAGTTACTTGGCTTCTTGTTTGCGTATTTCAGCTCTAATTTTAATAGAAATAGTTGTTATGTGTATTATGAAAAGATCAGTTCAGATTTTATTTTTATTTAGTAAAAATAAAGTAAGATACATATAAACAGAATCTCCAGCTTTAGCTTTAGATCAAAGAAATATAATGACTACAAATTAAGATCATTAGTTCTGTTTATAATATTATCTGTTTAGAACCCCTTAATTGTCATTTCTTCGACAATTTTATTAAATTTACTTCTCCTGAAGAAATATTATCATATTTTCGTATACAACAAACGTTATCGCTGTGGCAGGAGTTACTCGCACCAGATGTGGTAGAAGACCTTTATAGAAGCCATAAAATCTTTCAAACCTAAAAGAATAAAACACTTGTTTTAGCTATAATTAAACAAATTTGTTTTTTTTATTTATCAGCTTTAAAAATGATTTAGATATAAATGAGAATCAGAGGTCAACAATATACAAGCAAATGAAGACAAATGGGAACAAGTACATGTACTTTATTTTGACAACCATTTTACAAAAATCATTTAACCAAAATTTCTGGACATTTTATGAACAATTCTTAATAAAATGGATTATCTTTTTCTTGATATTTAAAAGTATCCTAAAATAATTTCAAAATCTTTATTACTGGTCCCCCTCCCTAATATAAATTTAAGTAAAAAGCACAATATAATTCTAAATAAAATGTACACAAATAAGACACTGAATAAAACACAAAATTCAAAGCAATTTGCAAATATTTAGAAAATTATGCATTATTTTAGCAAACACATAAATCACAGACATTATTCATAATATTTTCAATTAAATGAAGAAGGAATGTTTAATGAATGATCCCTCATTAATTTGTTTTTTAAATACATAGAGACTTTTAAAAGTTTTATTTGGATTTTATTTTCAAATTTGATTTACTTCATGTCCCTTTTACTTAAAAATTAAATAAATAACAAAACTTTAAATGTTTCTTTTAATATTAACATGCATAAAATAGCACTTGTTTAAGAATGCATGCAAGAGCCTTATACATGAGGTCGCAATGGTATTTCTTCTGTAGTAGTAAGCGTTCCACTTGGTTCCTTCTCTGTATCGTACTGCTTCAACAGGAGCTGAGACACTTTCTCGTAAGTCAGAAAAACAATGCAGATAGATGGCATCACATGACACAAGTAAGGAGTGGCTCCTTTATAAAAACCGAAAATGCGTTCATACCTGGCAGGATAAATTATAAGAACAATGTAGTGAGGGAGACGATAAGAGACCCATCCATACTTGCATCTTAACCATGCTAGCAACTTGTTAAAATCTATTCTATATGTATTAATTATATGAAGATAAATCATCCATCACTGGTTTACACACATTTGGAGGTTCATGTCACCAGCACCTCACCTTCAAATTTCAAAATTTCAACATGCTATTCATTTATGTTGCAAATAACTTGATTTGAATCATAAATCCCATCGTTTAAGATCAATTAGATTATGATTATGAATTTTTATGATAAAAAATTAATTGGGGAGAAGAAGGAAGACAATGTGATCCAAATTTTGAACTCGTAACCTTATTACTTATGAATTTGATTATTTCCATCATATCATTTGTTTGTGCTCCATTTGTGTAAATATCATTCCTTGAGCTATGATTATTAAACAGCTATACTAAATTACTATTAATGATCAGACACCCACTGGAATGTAAACAGGATTGTCTGTATGTCCCAATACAAGTCGTGTTCCTATAAAACGACTGGAAGCGTTAAGTATATATACGCCACCAATACGGATGTACCACTCAAGCTGAGTGAGGCTAAATGGGTTTGTTTGTTTTTTTATCAGTGTCCACTGAATCAGTCATTACATCTGTAAAATTTTTAGCAACCAGATACCATGTGCAACAGTGGATGATGTATTGTGCAATGAAAACACAAAGGAGTTAAAAACAAACCCTAATCAGAGAAGCAGAAAAAATTTGAAGGACTGGAATCACTGATGCCTCCAACATGAGGTGAAGTCAAACTAGCAGACTTCATTAGAAACTATGTCCACAGACTTTCATTTGACGTCATACCATGCATGAAATCTTTACATGGAAAAGCCTTAGTGCAAAAGTAATTCCATCAAAATAAACTGAAGATGAACGCAGGAGGGTCTGAACACGTTATTTGTTTTGAAATTAATTTTATATTTATTTTCAAAAGAATTTTGATAAACTGATGCAAATAGAACATCAATAGAAATGTTTTGTCACCAATAAACAATAACCAGTGTTCCAATAGAAACTTCATTGGCCATATTCTGGAGTCCTTCAAGAACTACAACCGCGATAGACATGTGCTAAATGACGAAGGGAAAGGTAGGCCTATCTGTTGTCATACGAGACATGCATTTAAAACATTTCAATCATCTATTTCTAAACACACATATTTCATCAGCAGGCCCATTTCACCTTTCATAATATCTCAGGTGGTTGTCTTGAATTTTACCAAAGTTATAAGTGACCAGTCTTTGCTGATGATCTTGTCCTCCATAGGTTTTTTTGCATTGAGCTTCAATATGCAGTAGAATGTTTTGCAGCCAAATGTGAAGAGGCTGACATGGAAATCAGTCTGGCTAAGACTGAGGTTTTGGTCCTCTCAAGACAGCCTCTTCAGTGTGCTCTCCTCAATAGAGGAGCCCTGTTGAGACAGGTGAAGAAGTTCCAGTATCTCGGGATTGTATTTACGAGTGATGGGTGTCAGGAAAGAGAATACTTGGATTGGTGCAGCAAGCTGCATCAATGTGAATTGTGAAAACGAGCCAGGAAACAAGCCAAGCTCTCTACAGTATTTTGAAATCTATCCTTGTCCCCATTCTCACTTACGTTCATGAGTCTTGGATAATGACTGAAAGAATGCAATCGTGGGTGCCAGTGGCCGAAATGAGATTTCCAAGTAGTGTTGTTACCCCTTAATAGAGTGCACAGCATTGCAATAAGGGAGTCTTTAAGTGTTGAGCTGCTACTTCTCCGCATCGAGAGGTCTCGTTTGCTTTGATATGGCCACCATATATGGATGCCACAAACTGGTCTTCCTAGGCAGTTGCTATTTTCCAAGCCAGTGGCGTAAAGAAGAGACCAAGGGGTCAGCCTAGAACCAAGTGGATTCTACATAGAGAATTTGGATTAGAGTCACTTGGATATTACCATTAATGTCATGCACCCGATGGCAGAAGATCGCGTACTGTAGATCCTCTACAGGTCGGCTGTCCCTTGACCCAAATGAATAGGTGATTTGAAAAGTATATATGACCATAGAATTTCCTTTAAGATTCAGAACTCCAAGAAGAAATCATGTCCATCAACTACCAGTGATTTTGTTTTTTTAATATTTAAGAAAAAACATTTTTTAATCTTGTATACAGAGTGTTTCAGAACTCTTTGCCCAAACTTAATAGGGAAGTAGAAGGGATGTATTTTTTGCCTATAAATCCATGGTCGGAAATGACTCTGTGTCCAATAATCCCTGCTCAATTAACTGGACACACATATGGCATCTTCCTTGAGAATGTTTTATCAGAGCTTTTGGAGGACATACCTTTGGTGATTCACTGGGATATGTTGTTTCAACGTGATGGGACACCTCTACATTTCACCCTCGATGTTCATGATTATCTGAATCTCAAATTTCCAAACAGATGAACTGGTTGTGAGGATCCCATTAACTGGCCTAACCTCACATGCCCAGTGGGGCCATATAAAGAATGTGGTTGGGCGATATGAAGAAATTTCCATGGAATCAGTTGACAATCTTGTGGGGTGCATGGCAGCTGGTGCAGCAGAAGTTTAGGAGATACCTGGAATCTTCGAACACTTGAATGGCTCAATGTTATGGATGTGTGAGGCCTGTATTGATGACTGTATAGCAGGTCATTATTTTGAACTTCTGCTGCAAGCTCTTCTCTTCATTAATTTACTTTTCAATGTGCCATTGTTGGACACAGAGTCATTTCCAACAATGGGTTCATATATATCCTGTATACCTCCTTGTCAGGTTTGGGCAAAAAGTGCTGAGACACCCTGTATATTTTAGAGGTTTAAATAATAAATAAGGTATACTCAATTTTAAAAATATAACATCAAACTCAAAAGATTCTTACATAAGCTTATGATCAATACATGGAACAATGCCTAACAATTACCGTGACAGAAAACATCTAACCAGTAGGAAGTGAGATGCGACAAATTTTGCTACACACTGTGGCAATATTTTGTACATGCGTGGATATGGCGAATGACAGACAGACATTACTTAGCAAGGTGCACTGTCCTCATACTGAAATTTATTGGAGGAGGAATAATTGTGTGGCCCTATATTTCTTGGTTTTTGTGCCTGGAAGCAATATTGGGCAATCCTATGGCACATGCCTGTGGCAATAACTAGGAACGACCCACTTCAATACTAGTACAACAATATACCTAATCATAAAGCAAAAAACCATAATCAAGCAGTTTGAGGAATTAGATGTAAATGCACTTGACTGGCTGGCCCAAAGCCTTGATCCAAAGTTTCAGATGTAAGACAAGTTAGAACACCAGACCAAACCATTCAAAAACCACCACAGAGTATGAGGACTGGGACAAAATACCCCCAAACATTCACTGATACTTTGTGGAAAATCTTCCTGAAGGCTATGACAGTGGCGAATGTTAGACTGACATTGCACCATACTAGCTCCAAGAAACCACATTTTTATAAGTGTCTGCTCATTAATGGCAAGCTATATTCATCAAAAATACACTGGCAAGTTTAATAGGTATTGGTTATGATCTTATTTTTGAAGCATATTTTTGATCCTAATAATCAGCAGTTCCATTATCCTAAAAATTAAAGAAAAAATCATATAATACTCGTATACAGTGAAGGACCACGAATCCGGAATGCTCGGGACCAGAAGCCTCCCGGATTTGTGGTCTTTTTTCTTGGGAGAAGTTACACAACGCGTTTCTGACGACTTATTAAAAATTTATTTTAAAATAAAAGTTTCACAATTATACAATTAAAGTCATTATTGTAATATAATCTTATTTATTAATGTATTAGATTACTATTTTGTCCTAATCGTCTTTTTTTTTTTTAAATCAACTCCAAGTCCGAGTTCTTCACGTTTAGTTAGCCACTGTCAAAATTAATTTTCCTTCCGATATTCTAAAAATTATCACATAAATTCATTTATAACTCTGTATTATTTTTACTTCAGCAGAAGAGTGTTAGAAATTGCAGGAAAATTCAATTAGGATCTGTGTTAAATCAATGTTTCAAAAGTGCACCAAATTCGTCGGCGAATTAGGCCTATCAGAACGTACACATTGTCGGCGATCAGGCCTAACAGTGTATTCTGAAAATGCACTAAATCATCAAAAATACTCAAAATATGAATATTTTAATATTCTGTGCATTATGAATATAATTCAGGCTTATAACATTTATTAAGGAATTTTAATTAAAACTAAATTTTATTCAGCAAATATGAAACAAGCAACTTCCACGATTTTCATCTTAAACATTATTCGGTATATGTGTATTTTAGTATACCAAAGCTCATACTAATTCAAGTTTCGTTAATACTTACGGAAAATAAAGATAAAACTTAACGAAATGTTAACGCACTAGCAGAATATACTTTCAGTATAATTTCTTATCCAAATTCCGAGTTATCAGTTGCTAAAAAGTTGGTTATCCGGATCGCTACATTCAAAGCCGACATCTTAAACCCACAACTCCATAGAACTCAGGTTTAAGATGTGAGCTTACAATGTAGCGTTTCGGATAACCAATTCTTTACTGACGGATAACACGGAATGTACATAAGAAATTATACAGACAGTATATGCTGCTAGTGTGTTAACATTTCTTTAAGTTTTATCTTTATTTTCCGCAAGTATTAACGAATCCTGAATTAGTATGAGCTTTGGTTTACTAAAATAGACATATACCCATTATTCATCCGTCGATGTTTCAGCACTCAGCGTGGGTTTTTTTTGTTTGTTTTTTTGTTCAATGTTTAGCATTATTTTGTGCATGTTACATGGGTGACATGGAGAATTAATTATATCAACGAATGTTGTTTTTTTCTTAATATAATTTTTTTCCCAATGTGGCTAATCATGTGGCCCTAATTGTCTCTTGCGAGGCTTCTTGTTTCACCAAATTGCAATGATTTTATAGATAGGCATTAAAGATAGGTGGTTAGCATGAAACTTTTAATAACTGTATAAAAAATATTATGCTTTAAAAGTAAAGTGCAAAAAAATTGAGATAAACCACGTTTGAGATCGAAATGCGTGTTTGCTCCCCCCCCCCCCCATATTCAAAATCAATTCTGGATTTGTACTCATTCGGTCCCCCATTGTACTCTGAAGTGCCAAAAGTCATGGTTTAGGCCTACTATTATGCATGATCCACCCCAGCCCAGCAAAGTGTAGCAATTTAATGTGACATTGATTCCACAAGTGGCCAAAGATTTCTGGAGAGATGTTGACTGATGGCAAGTGCTAACTGCCCATAGCTCGATAACATTTGTAGTGAAGGACTGACCTTTCCAACCTATTATATATTTGCTTTATTAGTGTGCAAATATGAAGGACATTCATTCAAGGGAACTCTTCTGAATGCTTCTTGGACCAATTCTGGACAACTCCAGCCCAATGACAAGTGCATTATCCTTCTGGAATACCCATCATTTTGAAAGTTCATGAAGTCAATGAAAGATAGCATATGTCACCAAGCATGTATGCAGCATAGCAATCATTAATTAATGCATGTTCCGTTTGAATCAACCCATGCCATGTGAATATATCCACGCCAATATGAAACCACCACCAGTCCGCACCATTTCTTACTGACAACTGGGATCTCAAAAAACCTTAATACCTCACCGGATCTGCATACCTTGCCATCAGTACAAACTACTGGACCATAACTCATCAGACCATGCCACTTGTTGCCAGTTTTCCAAGGTCCAATTAGCAATACCACAAGCCCAGATAAGTCATCTGGCGTATGTCATGGTATTAACAGGGGCACTCTGGTGGCTCTTAGGCGAGTGGACTCCATGAAAACTAAATACATGTAATACTGTCCAGCAGAATATCTTGTATATGAATATGATTAGTGCCAGTATATAACTAGTTTTGTATAGTTTTATATTAGGGTTAGGAACCTTAGGTAAAAACATATTTTGTTTACGATATCAGTACTAATAGATAAGCACAAAAACATTTTTTTTTAAATACACTGTATATGTGTTTTAGTTTAGGAGTTATAAAGACCTAAATAAGCATATTTCAGTGTTTGTGACATATTTGGGACTATCAGACCTAAAAGGCATATTTTGCATTTTGTCTTACATTTTGTCCAATTGGCTTCTTGTTATTGCCGTCATGATCGATAATCAACTGGACTAGTTTCCGCCTTCACCAACAAATGGCGCCACCTTCGCTATTGGTCTCGACCAATCAGAATACCCGATATCTGTTGGTGCAGCATCGCAGTGTTGGAAGATATATAAAGGGGCCACTTTGGCTTGGTGTAAAAAATCATTACATCCACTCGGATCTAAACATGACTCACATTATAATGTGTATCCAAGATCTCCTGACAAATATGGTGCAGACGATGAAGAGCCATGACAATGACCTAGTGGCTGGAATATTGAATAACCAGATGGAAATGAAGTGGCATACAAAGTATAGAAAACCGAGGCATATTCTTGTTGTCAACTTCGAAGACACTGGCGACGTTTCCATCCCCTCCCCCTCTCCCCCACTCTTCTGATAATCGTCAATCTTATTATTATTTTATTTTTTTTTTCATAATGTGGAAGACCTCTTTGGGTTAGTCAGGCTTCTTGCCTAGTTCAGTGTATTTAATGTGGAATTTATTCCAGAAGGGTGAAACTCATAAGCACTGCTTACGTCCCACCTGAACAAATGTACACTTCACTGTTCGATTGTCGT
This sequence comes from Rhysida immarginata, assembly GCA_023313115.1. Lineage (NCBI taxonomy): Eukaryota > Metazoa > Arthropoda > Chilopoda > Scolopendromorpha > Scolopendridae > Rhysida > Rhysida immarginata. Next base: position 1,269,816 of record JAHWFO010091316.1, read on the forward strand.
TGGCAGTCAATTTCGACGCTCGATCAACATCAGGATTCTAGACTCCACAACTACCAGGACTCCAATTCAGAACTCCGACTGCTAAGGCGAATTTGTAAAGCAGTTGCTATTGTGTTGAAGATTGTGGAAGCAATCGAATCAGTGCCAGCTTCACCTGAACAAGTACTTATTCATGCAAAGCTACAAGATGTTCTTGATAAAAACTCTGGTCGGAGTGTATGCAATTAATTTCAAAAATTTTATCTGGAGAACAGTGTTTCATCCCAGACCAAGACTACATGCCTGCAGATATTGCTCCATTTTCCAAAGCCCCTATTACTTCATGTGAAGTAGAAAGGTCATTTTCACAGTACAAATCACTGTAACATTCGAAATTAATAAAATGATGAAATATGATTGATTTACCGTAATTTTCGGGAGTAACGCCGCAGCAGCAAAAACTTAACATAAATGTAAAATCTCCGACAGTAGCGCCGCGGCGACCGATACGCCGCACCCCCCACCACCACACACGCAATCGGTAATCTAAAAACAGTTTTCTTATAAGCTTCAATAAAAGTAATACGCATTTCAGTGGAGAAAATTTTTTAATTTCTTATATAAAATATATTTCTGCATACATTTCCTCCAGCGCCGAATACATTTTTCGTCGAGTACTGCCTGCACAAATGCTCTTAGGCCTTGCTGCTGCACGATTACTCTTAGGCCTTTTCAATCTTGGCTGTTAGTTTAAACTTTAAAAGCTGCTTTCTCCCCCTCCGATGGAGAGGAAAATATACTCCACCGTGCTCTTGCTTATAATAATAATAATAATAATAATAATAATAATAATAATAATAAAGTACTGGTGCGCTCAAGCGCTCTCGTGACCGTTCAACCTCGCGCGCGCGCTCGTGAAACTTTTTGATAGTCAGCCCCGAGCATCGAGATAAAAAATCTGATCAGTGCAAGAGCGTACCTTCATCTGTTTTTGATAAGAGTTAACTGCCACAGAAACTCGTTATGCTTTTAAACTCGTAATTATTTATTATTTATTTTCCTATATTATAATTATATTATATTATTATAATTATTTTCCTAGATTTCAATGCAAAAACGAGCGTTAAAACGCAAAAATCTACATACGAGAAAAACGAAACTTTAAAGAAAATTCGAAACCTAAGAGAAAAAATTTTAAAAAATAAAAAATATAAAACAATCTTCGCTTTTATTTTCAGCTCCTTCGACCCTACCGTGTATCCAGCTATAAGAAATTTTAATTAAAAAGCACAAAAGAAATACGCCAACAGGCAACTTGTTCTCTTAGGCTAAGGTCAAAAACCCTCACCGGTGAGAGAATGATGACGTAATTTCTCACTGGGCTAACCGTCTTTTTCTCGGTGAGGACGGTGAGACTAACCAGTTATGCATAGCAGCACTAACTCGCGTTTCTGACCGCGTTAAAATGACGTCACAAATTTCTCACTGGGATTTCTGACCGACCAAGCGCTAACTCTTCTCACCGGTGAGAGTTTTTGACCTTAGCCTTAAAGACAAATTTCGTTTCCCGTTTTCACTACATCCGTTGTGGAGCAGACGTGAAGCGAGTGCGCGTCGCCGTCACCTAAAAGGGAAGATTTATCCCAAAAAAACGTGTTTCCTGACGTGTTTTGTGTCTTCAGATTCATTATAAAACTATAAACGCATTCGGAACATACTTCGAGATGGGATACGCTTTCACTGTCTGCCATTATTGCAAAGCGAAAGTGAACAGGCGCGTTTGAACGTCATCAGCTTTGACAGTTGATAATGTTGGTCGTGTAGTGAACGATAAGGGCGGGAAGTTTTTAAATGCAGTGCTCACGTTGATCGATGAACATGGGCGGACTGGCAGTCTAAATCGTACGATATGAAGTAGGCCTAAAATCATGTGTAGAATCATCTTTTTTTTTTTTTTTTTCTTCTTTGTAAAATCTCTGGCAGTAGGGCCGCGGTGGCTGATATGCCGCACATGCCGAATTTTTAACTTTTAATAACAGAAACGCCGCGGCGTTACTCCTGAAAATTACGGTATTTATATCATTTGTTTGTTAAGAAGTACTTACATTTTAAGAGAATATTTATGCATTTTAAGGGAATATTTCAGTAATTTTAAGGGAATATGAACCTACATATTTTACATGTTTTTAGGACCTAAGGTTCCTAACCCTATTTATAACCAAACATCAGGGTCACCATAAGCTACTGCACTGTCCATGTGAATGGTATTTCATGATGATTTAAGCAGGATCCCCCCCCCCATTTCCTGCCAAGATATCATTAAAAGAAATGGTATTACTCTCCCTCCAGTTAGGTGAAGCAATAACAGCAGAGCTGAAGGCTTGTTCCACCATTGTTGACATGACTATCTATCATAAATTAAAATATTTTCTGGTTTTATTCTTTATGGAATAAACTGAAGACAATAATAGTAATTACAAAGCAAATGAAAAAAAATGTAATGCAAAATTTTAATTTAATAAAAGTAACACTAAACAGCTGAAAACTCTAATATATAATTTAATTTCATTTTCATTTTTGAAAAATTCATTTATAAAAGTTGAAAACTTCAGATTGGATGCAGAAACATGATACCAATTATAATTAATTAAATGAACAAATTAACATTAAAAAATTGTTACCAAATCTCTAGTTGTTCATTTAGTTTATAATTGATAACATTAAAATTTATATACAGTAGTTAGAATATATAGAATTACAGGTAGATCCCGTTATACATGATTTCGGATATACGTGGTTTTCATTTAGTAGCACTATCTATCGCCAACATACGAAAACTTCCATTTTTGTTAGGAGTTGAATTCAATTTTGGGTTTTGTTTTGTTCCTATCTCTGTGTTTGTGCATATTTATTCATCACAGGCTATCTATGAATGATAAGGTTGCTACACATCAGTTTGGATAAGATCAGCTGTGTTTCTAATCGGTATGCGAAAAGATTTATCGCTGTAGGACTTAAAATGCCGCCGAAATGTAAAGAAAGTATTATTACCGAAGGAAGAAAGTGGGCCCGAAAATCCTACTTGTTAGAACTGAGTTGGAAGTCCTCGATGAAGATTAAGAAAACAATTTTTCCTGCCGACCATCAAGCAATTTTTTAATAAACATCCTGCCAGCTCGAACGACCCCTTAACATCCAGTCCGAGCTCTCTTCCAAACTCTCTTCGGGATTCCACCAGCACTATTATGGGATGCAGACTGTTGGAAACAGCATCAGAATCTTCTGGCACAGATACACCCAAAGCAATATGAAATTTAGATTGTGGACACTTCTTTTTGTTGTATGTGTACATGTATTTTGAGTTTTTTAGTGTTTCTTGAGTTTTATAAAATAAAGTGCTATTCTAAGACTAAAAAATAGAAAACTGTTGTATTACTAATCCTATACTTCTATAATGCAATTATTTACGTTATATCAGGAAAATAATTAATGCTTATGAGAACAAAACTATATTTTGTACATGTTAAATGGAACCCGTTTTACGTGAATTCGGTATATGCGGCAATTTCGCCGAACATATATATCGCGTATAACGGGATCTACCTGTAGTTTGAAATTTTAAACAAGTTAATTAATTTAATGTACAGTGGAACCTTCATTTTTGAATGTCTCGGTATATCTTGTTCTGAAGAATAATGTTTTCTTGGTTGATGAACATTTTTTTCAAGTTTTAAACATCACTTGCTAGCTTGACCTTGTAGCACAGAAACATTAAAAAAGTACACACTAACAAAAGCAAAAAAAGACAATTTTCATAGGAATATTCACAAATGTATCTTGTGGAAACTCATTAGTGATAAACTCATAATGCATGCTTACCCATTCATTTTCAGCAACAAAAGAAACAAACATGTGCCTGTATCTAGCTCTTCCAGTGTACATTTGTGAAATTTCACTGCAAAAATTATCATTTTATTTTGCTCTGATTTATGTTTTTCTACTACCATGGGACCAAAGAAGGTTACTGGGAACAGCCTTCTCTCCAACTTCAATTTCCAATATGCAATTAGCTCCTGCTCTATTACCTTATGAATTGTTCATGAATTTTGGAGAAATAATAGGGTACATAAAACTGGGTACACTGTTAAAATTTGATCGTATTCCAACAAGTAGTTTCCGAGTTACGCATTCAAAATCGTAACAGTGTTCACATGCGAATACTAACCAGCACGTGTTCTGATATTGAGTGCGTAACTCGGTAACTACCCGTTGAAATTCGATCAAATTTTAACAGTGTACACAGTTTTATGTACCCTATTATTCCTCCAAAATTCGTTATCCTAGGCATTGCAGAACCTGAGTTATTAACTTGTTGATCTTGGTAGTGGCATTTTTATTTCTGTTCATATCTCAGTTAGCGTTCAAATTTGGACCCATGTTCATATGAACTTTTTTTGCTTATAATCATCCATATTACCTCCCCTAGAAGTTTGTACAATGAATTCTGAATCACCCTGTACATTTTGAACACTATATATTGAATATTTAATTATGTAAACTGACTATAAAAAAGGTATATAAATTGAATATACCTAATACAAATAGTCAGTTATTACAAAAAATAATTTTTTCTAGCTAAACATAAACAATTTCTGATATCCCTGTTATTCCTGGCGCATTTTTTTTTTAACACTAATCATAATTCAACAATAATGGCAATAAACAAATCAAGAGATGAGTTTTATATGCCAGATATCTGTAACAACATCACAACTAGAAATTTCATGAACAAAACTAATTCATATCATTCATATGGAGATAAAAAAAAAAATTAAATCACATGTACAGTGCTCCATGTACATAACGGCACTAGGCCTATAAGCAAATTTA